>CABFOW010000121.1:161758-198314 GCA_902141385.1 Timema californicum
TCCCCCCCCCCCCATCAAGTGCCAGTTACATGCAGCGCTTGCTAAATGATTGCTGTTATTTGCAATCTCTCCTGAGTAATTTGCAAACGTAATGTGTCACTGATAATTGAGTTCAACTGGCCATTTTAAAAAATACATAATATTTTTACCATGTAATTGAATTTAGTAGTTTATATTTTTGTTTACTTTTCTTTTATTATTTTGTACACCCAATAAACAAGATTTGTTTATTTTATGTGGATGTCACGAAAAAAAATAACATATAAATTCTTAGACATATAATGCGTTTATATATGTATTTATTAAAATAAATATAGCTTATCCCATTATTTAATAACAACATAATAGGAAATTAAATATTAAATTTCTTTATTTTTTTAATGTTTTCGTAAATGATAGGAAAAATGTAATAATGTATTATTTTAAATTAGACTCTTTCGTGACAAACAAGAATGTCCTAACCGAAAAGTACTCGACATTTTTCTAAACCCGTGAATTCCACCCTTGGACGAGTATTATAAAAAGCTAATAAATAATCATAAGAATTAAAACATTTTTTCAGGTATTATTTTATCGTAAAAGAATTCTATAGTGTCTAATATCCTAACTTAGAAGCATACAGGCATAGATCATATAGTAATGATGACGAGTATTCAACTAGAGGGCTGCTCCTTAATGATCCCCAGCCCCCCGGAGTTTGTCATTCACTCAGCCCTTCAGCTGGTTTGTGCTGTCCTCACCTTTTAGGGGAAAACACACTTACTAGTGAAGTTCAGACAGAAACTGCTATGGTTTATTGTTGTAATCCGCAGTGAAATTCTACGAAGGAGTGTGAAAGAGGCCTACCAATTTTTTCGGAAAGATATTTTAACATACCTTCCAAAGTTATTTTACATCCCACAGTTCACACGAGACCAAAAACTTCACTTAACCTTCGAAGGAAGTTGTGCTACAGAATATTTTTGTTGAGTAAAATCCGTCCAACCCATTTCGGATCAAAGCCACTGAGGATGACACATAATAATGAGAATATCTTAAGGAAGGTATGTAGAGGAGCCCAGAAAAGATGTTTTTTTTCCCAATTTTTATAGCAAAACCTTTTGGACAATATTAATCCAATATTGCTCTAGTAGAGCTATAGTACAGTTTTATTCACATAGTGATAAGTTGTTAAATATGTCTTCGGCATAGCAGCATTTTATAAGAAACTTTTTAAATTAAGATAAAAAAACTTCATTAAATCCCAGGATACCCTTGACAGATATTTAAGTGCTGTTAATATCCCCATACGAATAAAATTAGAATTTATTTATCTACTGGATACGTATTTTAATTATTTTGGCTAAAAATATGTATTGCTATAAAAACTATAAAAATACTCCTAGCTTAAAAGATAAGTGTCATCGAAAGGCCTCAATTGGAAGTCATGTTTGTGTAACTATGTTATGTTGTGAATGGCGAATGACAACGAATTTTGCGAGGTTGTTATGATGATTCAATAAACAAACAAACTAGAAGAACACCATCTAGCAGTCAGACAGGCAATTAATAAACCTTTTAAAAGCCAAGTCTAACGTCAATCACGAACCCACACAAGTATTCATATCACCCTCCCCCCCTATCCTCGGCCAAAGACATCCTGACAGATCCATTGGCCCACAACTAGTACTGAGAGAAACGGAGGGGATTGACATAAGTGGTATTTTCTACAAATGTCTGAACTTGTTTGTGAACGTGTGGTCAAAAGGATTTTAACTCGATGTAGGGAAGGGATAGTAATCGTTCACTACTTCAAGGTCGGGTGTTACGGTTCTGTTTTAAGTTTTTTTAAGTCACGTGCTCATCTAAAACTTTGCGTGACCACTAAATATTGAAAATAAAATATCTAAACCCCTATGAGTCTATTAATTCTTTTAAAAAATCTATGTTTATCTTACTTAAACACAAGTTCAACGAAACAATATTTTGACTAAAGTAAAGGGGGGAAAAAAGCACCCTTTGGAGATAGAAATTTCATTTTGTTAAGGCCGTTTCTCTTCCATTCTTCCCCCCTACCCCCTTTTCCAGTCGAAGGTAATCGTAAAGTTTTACCACACATTGTCCTGAGGCGGAGAGGGGGAGGATAATATTACGTATAGAAACAAGGTTTGAAGAGGAAGTAGGATGAGTAAAAAGAGAGAGAAAAGAGAGTAGTAATGGTAGGAGTGAATGTGACTACCCTTCCGCCCTTCATACTGGTCCATTATCAAGCTCCCTCCCCTCATTTCCCCACCATCCGATCCTCACCCCTGCTCCCACTCCCCTCATCTTCATCGAGCTCTTAGTTTCATTCCCCCCTTTCAATGAAACTTGTATCGGTATCTTCCTTCACTTCAACCGACCAACAAACTTTCATCAGCTAACATGGGGTTGTCCCCTTTGCACAGTTGTTTGCTGTCCCCTCTTACCCCTAAATAGTTTCTTCGTTGTTGTTTTTAGAAATATGTTACTATACAGCGCTGTAACTACTCGGAAAAATATCAATTACATTTAAAATATGGCATACTTGTAATGTTTGTGAATTTTTTTGTCCTATTTGTTCATATCTTGAAATAAAATGGTTTTAATTTCCTGAAGAAATAGATTGTACTTTATAGATTGACCCGCTTTAGTGGCAGCGTGGTCCAACGCGCTACTCTTGCAATAGGCTAGACTGCCGATAATGGGAAGACAGAGGTTCGAATCTAGGTCTGGTCAAGTGAGGTTTTTTTTCCAAATGGTTTTTCACTCTTTTACCACACAAATGCGTGTACAATTCCTCTAAATATAACCTTCCTAGTCCCTAAACCAATTATCGTAATTATTACAAAAGTTTACAACCCATACGGGGTGCTAAAACAAACTTATATACTGGTGGCCCATATGACTTAGATGTATTCAGATGTGTGAATATAGTGTGTTCGGAAACTTAACGCCCAAACTGCAAATTTAGTTTGTTTGAGCCAAAAGTAATACAAAATTCCTATACACTTACATCCGGAAAACTATGCTAATATAATTAAATTGTGTCCAAAGTTTTGGAGTATAGCGCTGGGATAGCAAAGCTGTTAAAGCATGCTTGTATAACAGGTTGCATTGGAGCTAGGCGCACGGCACTCCCTACCTCGATATCTTGGAGTATGGCAGAAGAACATACCATAATTAATAGTAAACAACACACCAATCCATCTAGAAATGGGAATACCTTCTGAGGGTTATAATTTACGGTAATGTCAAAGAAAGTGCTTGCCATTATTACACGTGTATTGCCATGCGCCTCTTATGCAACATGTTTTACACGCATGCTTGACAGCTTTGCTCTCCCGCCGCTATACACACAATTTAATAGTATCAGCATAGGTTTTCGAATGTAAGTGTTCGAGGATTTTGTATAACTTTTGGTTCAAAAAGCTCTCTGTGCAGTTTGGGCTATTAGTTTCTGAACACCCCGTGAAGGTTTTAATACCGCACAGTTTAAGAGTTAATCTCACCACTAATATCATAACACCCAATTTAGGCAAGTAATACAGCTTAAACCAGACATAGCTGATGCCTATTTCTCTTTTAAATAAACACAATAGTGAACTTGATATCAGTTAAATTAAATCTAGTAACATATTTTGGCTGTACAGATAAAAGGTCGTTCATATATTTTTAATTTTTTGTGCCCCGTCCTACTATCCATTCATGTGTACTAATTACGCTAATCAGTTATGGTTGAGGAAGGTTGAATTTAGAGTAAGCGTACATGCATTTACGTGGGGAGAGAGAGAGAGAGAGAGAGAGAGAGAGAGAGAGAGTGGGAAGCCATTTAAGAAGAACATATTTTAGTACATCCGATTGGGATTGAACCACAATCTCCCCATCATCGTCAGTCTAGTCTATTGCGAGAATGGAACCTTAACTCATGCGGCCACCGAAGTGGGTAAATGTTCATATGAAAATTGGACAGTAGCTGTTCATGTCGATGATTGTCAGGGATGCCTTTAAAGTGAACCAAACAACCACAAAATTTGTTAGATTTAAATCAGTTTTCTATTAATTTTATAAACAAGTAGGCTCAATACAGTGATACTTTTTAAAGTCAAAATCTCCCTAGATACCCAATTTAAGCAAAATCGTTCGAGCCATTTTAGAAAAATTTGAAATTTTCAACAGCAAAAAATACTCACTAAATATACCCATATAACAACTAAATATCAAGTTCGAACAACATCGGATCTAGGCCCAGGGGTGGACAGACAGACATCTGTAAAATCCACTTTTTGGGTGTGGGAGGAGAAGGGATTCATTGCACAAAAAACGTAAAGATACATCAAAATCTCAAAATCAAACATGTTAACGATTACAATACCTTCTCTTTTCTATGATAAAGTAAATAAGAAGAAAAAGGTCTACAGATATTCTATGACAATAAGCAATATTTTTTAACTAAAAAATTACTGGCCTATTTTATAATAAATAAAATATTTTACACCACTGACCCAAATATTTTTATAACATTTTTCTCTCTCGTTTTAATTAATGTTAAATCAATATTAATTTCATACATTGGAAGGCAACGCGGTATAAAACATTACGCTCGAAAAATATAGGATTGCTGTCAAATCAGATGAGACGAGATGAGACTGACGACTTTGACTGTGTATCCTCCTGTGTGTGTGTGTGTGTGTGTATGTGTGTATATGTGGGTGTGCGCACACGCTCGCTATAAATAAATAAACGCATTGTAGAAATATATATCAGAATGTTTCGTAAACTCATAGCCCAAACTGCACATGTAGTTTGTTTGAACCAAAAGTGATACAAAATCCCTATACACTTACTTTCGGAACACTATGCTAATACATTTAAATTGTGTCTAAACTTTCAGATTACATCAACGGGAGCACTGCATCAGAACACACCACAATTAATAGTAAAAAAACACACCATTCCATCTAGAAATGGGAATATGTTCTTATGGTCATCATTTAATGTCCTACATCACAAAAAGTGCATGCCATTATTACATATGCAGTGCCACGCACTCAACTCCTACGCAACTTGTACACGCATGCTTGCACAGCTTTGCTCTCCTGGTGCTGTAGACCCATTTATTTACACAATTTAGTGGTACTATCATAGTTAGCCGTATGTAAGTGTATTGGAATTGTGTATTAATTTTGGTTCAAACAAACTATATGTGCAGTTTGGGCGTTGAGTTTCCGAACAACTTGTATATATATTATTTTGATGTTGTTTGGAGATACTTCAAATTCGACGTCCACTCTCATCCCTCTTTCAACCTAAGCTTGCATCTCTAGTTGTGACGCGCTACGCCGCCTCCGGCGCGTTACGCGACCACCCCCGCCCCCACGCACCGTGATCACAACCCTCGCGTTCTCACACCACCCAACAACCCTCCCCTTCTACCATCCCCCTTCATCCTGCCAGATATATATATCGAACCCTCAATCTTGCCCAGTGCTACAACGGCATAACTCCACTATAGAGTGTTTCTAACTGGAGCTGGTAAATTGATTTATGTTAGATGGGGGAAATTCGAGAGCTTAGAATTGCGGTGGGGGATCAAACATACGCGGGGAATTAGGAATTAGAGCATTACGTTATATTCTTAGATACTTTTTTTTAATCACTATGATTTACTACCTGATCAGGTGACACGCATATATGATAATTAATCTAATGGGGTAGTGATGAGGAAGGGAGCATTTTAGAGGTAATTTACCTGCATTTGTGTGGAAGGAGAGTGGGAAACCATTTAGGGAAAAACATTCTCAATAGACAAGATAGGAATTCAAACCCCGATATTACCGTCATCAACAGGTCTGTTTAACATGAAAGTGACGCCTTCGATCATTCGGCCAATAAAGTGGGTTTGTTTTTATTCCACTACCACATTCTCTTTGTAATCAAACAAGGCAGTGTTTTTTAGTATTTTTGAAAAAAAAAAAAAATTTGAAGCAGAGCTATAGACACACATATTATAGTGGCAAACAAAACTTTATTAAAACTGTCCAATTTCATTGAACTTGTTAAATAGCTAGCAAATCTAATTTTAGCAATTGGTGTCTTCTGTTGATTGATTTTATTTATTATAAATATTGGCCAATTTTCACTAAAAAAAAAGGCCCGATCTGGCAGCTGGAAAAGTTACTAGATCTATTATCACGTAATCATACGTCAAGTCATGTTATCTATAGCTATCACTTTTGGTAAACTATTTCAATACATGTAGAATAAGACTATTAATATAAAAATGTTGTCAATGTTGACGGCAAATAAATATGCTTATTTTTGATAAGAAGGTATTTCTTTGGGAATTTGACTGTAATATACCTCAGTTCAATTTATATTAGCATCTCAATTACTCGTATTGACTCGGTAATGATGAGGGAAGATGAATTTAAAAAATGCTTCAGTATTCTATTGGAAAAGATATTGTAAACTAAATTGTGGGTGAAAATTACAACGTTACTCGCCATTCTCGATCATACCTCGATCTCTTGGGCAATATTTTAGTAGGATGCACTACACACCAGAACACACAAACCTATAGTCGGAACGCAATAATGAGGGCCATTAAGAAAATGTAAGTAATACGTTTAGCGGGAGCAACAATGACAAAATCGTCACAATACTTATTTTACAGCTGAGAAAATTAACGTCATCGGTCGAGGATGACCTTCAAAATCTAGAAAAAACGTTGTCGAATGAGTAAATGAGTATATTCTTGTACGCTATTCTTATAGCTATCAGATAAAGTTTTTTATTGTCTATGGTGATCCATGTTTACGTCAGTACCAATAAATAGATAAATTTATGGCTTGGGATCAACATTTTAGCTTATTACGAATCCCACCTAATCTGCCTATTTTATTTGTTAAACCACGTAAAGAAATAGGCATAGGTGGGTCAATTGGTCTCTCTAAGGCGTTAGACTTGCGTCCCTCTTGGTAAATGTCAAAATCTTTGTGGAAGGAAAGGGTGAGGGAGGGGGTGAAAATCGAATCTCTCCAGCATGATGCACTGTGGGATTTTGTTTCACAGAATATGATTTTACTCTTATGTTTTCCAACCTCACTCCACGCTAACACAGGTTCAATCCCCCAAGAATTCTGCCTTCCTCGCCCTGTACAAATAGCGTGATTAAGGTGCGAGTGTAGGGAATGCGAATTAAAGGCAGTATGTTTTTAGATTTTATAACAAAACTTGTTATGGTCAAAGTAAATAAAATATTTATCCAGTAGAAATATAGAGTTTAATTTTCTTCATAAAGTGATATCAACAGTTGTTTAATATTTTTTAAGGGTGTACTGGAATATAATTACAACTTTTTCTCTTAGTTTAAAAAGTTTCTCGTCCAATGCTGCTATGCAAATGGCAGATATTCAATAACGTTTTATATCACCATTTAAATAAAATTAAACTATGTTGCTACTGGAGAAATATTTTATTTATTTTGGCAAAAAAAAAAAATAGTTTATATATAAAGACTTCAAAAACATTGCATTTTACTCACACCCTTACACTCCCACCTTAATATGTGCGTGTTGCCCCAACTGGATATTAAGAGGCAGGGGAAAATAAAAATCAATTAGCATTTGAAGTACAAGCAAGGTCTTCAAATTCTTGATCAAATAAAATCAAGTATAAACAACGAATTGCCTTTTAAAAACTATACATAAGGGCTCTTAATGGCTAGTCTTAGAGGGAGGTGTGATGACAGAGGTATAATATTTTTGTATATTAACGTAGAGAGGGAAATTAAAAAAAGCATTAGTATGTGAAGAGAGAAAAATGTTCCCCCGGCTAAGATTCTAACCTCAACTTTTCCCACCAACATGAATCCGGTCAAATTCCATACTGACGTCATATAATGTGTGATCATTAAGGCAAATATATAAATGTTATTTAATAAAAAAAAATGTGTGGACGAGTACACCCAATAGCCTATTTATTATTATAAAACAAGTTTTACCATTTACCTTAGTAAATACACTATATATATACTTCATTCACGGTAGTTTACCTCTGAAAGGTCTTTTTTCCTACCAATATCCTACTATATAATAGATTTCTGGTAGGGAAAAAGGCCTTTAAGAGGTAAACTCCTACCGTGAACGAACTTTTAGTAAGATTCCAGTAGCAAGGAAGGTCTTTTTTGGAAATAGAAAACGTGTTTTTTGCAGTGAGCAGTGATGACAAATTTTAGTTTAATATTGGTGTTAATTTATAGATGTTTATCAAAAGTGACAGCTGAAGAAAATATCGGGATTTTGACATGTAAATATATTAACATAGATTTAATAACTTTGGTAACTGTCATATATTACTTTCTACAAGAATCCTACTTATTATTATTAGTATTATTATTATTATTATTATTATTATTATTATTATTATTAGTACATCTTACTACCCGTTCGGGTTATACGCACACGCTAATGTGTAATGGTAGGGTGATTGTGAGATGAAATGAAGGACATACAGTTTAACGTGGAATCCGAATCATGGTGGAGGCCTGGCATTCCTCACATTCACAAGATGTCTTGTCAGAGGTGAAGGAAAAATCTTTGCCGGGACCGAGGATTGAACCCCGGCCGCCAGCATAGAAGTCTGACACCTTACACCTAGACCGCCAGGTCACCCTTCCTACTTATTAACTACTAGTTGGAACCCGTTTTGGTGACCGTATGTTCAAACGCACTACTCTTGCAGTAGATTAGACTGCCGATGACGAGGAGATTTTACAAAATGGTTTTACACTCGCCCTCTACACAAATACTGGTACACTTCTTCTAAATATAGCCTTTTTAATCCCTAAAACCAATAGTATAATTAGTACATAAGTGTATAACCTAAACGGGTAGTAAGGCACGGTTCTAAATAATAAAAACAACTAGTTAATGTACCCAGTGCTGCCCGAGAGAAATGGTTTTAGTATAATGATCTCACGTGGAAAGTAGTTTATATTTTAAAATTCCGGCTTCAAGGTGTGTAATGTTCGTGGACAGAGCTAATATTTAAAAAAAAAAGATCCCAGTGTGTGGTAGATATCACGCATTGCTCATTAAAGACAAACCACCAAATCATTTTATTAATATTCTATAGAAGGTAGATTGAAAAGCTAGCAAAGTATCGCTAAAAGATATATAGACCTACTACTAATAATAATAATTTATTATTTGGAAATGTAATAGGTTCTTTATTAATAAATCATAACATTATGTTTTTGTTTATTTTTTCGTGTTTAAAAGAACGAGATTTTTTCCTAAAAAAAAAGCTGTAAATCACATATGTGAGATTGAAACTTCCCTTTTCCCCCACGATAATTTTTTACCATTTTACAGGTGGACGCGCGAGAATATTCGTGAATGAGGCTTGACCCCTTTTTCCCCGTAAGTCGTGTTAAATCCCTTCATTTCGTTTTAACCCCCTCTTACCCCCGCATCAACGACCTAACCAATCCCCAGCTCCGACCGCTCAACTCCACCCTTCTAACTCCCCTGTGATGCGAATTGCATAGCTTGCCATGGAAAGGGGGAGAGAGCGCAAGAATTCAGGACTTGCCCTGCCGCCGCGCCACACACCAGCATATTACCAACTACCGCCAAAACACAATTCCCATACTGCTTCCTCCTCCTCTTTCTCTTCTTTTTTATACTCTATAGACCCCACACGCACGCAAAATAAACGGATATCCGTTCCGTTTCCGGTTACCACTTCAAATAGAGCCTAGCATTGACGCCACATATTATATTATTTCTTTTTATACATTTCGACATACACGTCATTTAACTTGATTGACACAGACAAATCTTAATCCAATCAGTTTTGTGTACAACCTAGTGCACTAAAAAAACAAATAATAATATTCATCAACTGTATTTTTTATTTTTAAATACATATCACAGCGTCTTACTACCTGTTCAGGTTATAAGCATATTTGATAATTTCTCTGATGAAGTAGAAATGAAGATGGGAGCATTTTATAGGTAATATACCCGCATTTGCGTGCAAGTAATGTGGGAAACCATTTAAGAAAAAACTCCTAGTAGACCCAATCGTGTTTTATCCCCCCTTCATCAGCAGGCTAGCTTAACACAAAGTTAACGCCTTGAACTGTTCAACCACTGAAGTGGGTGCTCACAATATTCCATGTTATTATAATATTTTGTGAGGGAGGGGGAGTTTTGAACCGTGGCTTACTACCCGTTTGGGCTATTCGCATATTTACACTAATGGGCTAAGAGTTGATACGATTTATTTGATAGAAAATGTACCCTGCATTGGCTCGAAGGGGGAATGGGAAACCAATAAGGCAAAATCCTCCTCATTATAACCAACCCGGTTCCGGTAACCCAATTTGGTTGCCTCCTGGTTCCGAAAAGTCCTGATTGCATACATGAGATTTTTTAATATTTGGAGAGCAGTCCGGATCGCGGAAATGCCATGTTACAATGCCTACCCACACCAAATTTGATAATAGAGGCGGCCCACTATGGCCTAGTAGTTGTACGTTCTTTGAACCTCGCCATTATTAATTTAACTAAATTACATACATGAATATTTCTAGGTTAGTTTAGGTTAGGTTGGGTTAGGGTAAGGTTGGTTAGAGGGTTGATGGTTGGTGCTGTCAGTAACCCCTTCCACCCGTGTCACCACCCTGACGTGGGAATTCCCGCGAATTGCTCTTTAACTTGTTCGCAATCTGGACATTGGGATATTTAGGTGGCCATAATATTTTGGTAGTGTTCGCAATTTGGACGAATTTTGCCCTGTTTGCAATCAGGATACAATCCTTGATTTCTCCTTACTCTCGTGATAGACTGTGGACTGTTTGACTAACGCCTCAGATCAGGGATTGGCAAACTACGAACACGCAGGCCATATCCACCCCACTCGACATTATTGTGCGGTCAATAAGATAAGGATGGGTTTTAATTAAATTTTGCACTATAGGTAAATAGGTTTTTTTTTAAACTCTTGACCCACAAAGTACAAACTATTTATGATTCAACTCGGGAAAAAAAAGTTTGCCAAATTCTGTCTTAAGATGGGTCCGTACTTGTATCAAATCCTCGTATTATATATCCCCTATTCGTATCATGCGTCAGTTTGGGACGAGACCTAGTATGATAGTGATACCCGTATCAGATCACTACGTCTCGCTTATAATTGGTATTTCGTCGTCATATAAAAGGAAACTACGGGGTGAGGAGGTTACTTCATGTCTGGATGTACTTCGAATCCGAATCGATTTTTACAGGCTCAGTTATCTTATTCCACCGCTACAACACACTAATTATATATAGGAGTCTAATCAAGTAGTGCGATAGAAAGAGGATTGGAACTGCCAAAATGTTGTCCAACCCGTGCCCGTGTGTATATTTATATCCCTGCTGAACACGATGGGGATAAATTACGAGGATATGATACAAGTGTGGACCAGGGTTTAAAGGCCGAGCCTCTAGGATGGTTTGCTCTTCCAATTCAGAAGATCTGTGGTTCAATCCTCAATCCGTCTTATCTCCATGTAAATGCTACACTGGATATCATCTCTAAGGGAAATCCATGCCTAATATTTAGAAAAAGCGTTGTTATTTTTTTGTTTCTGTGTGGTTAATCTCCCCTCAAATAAAAGACAAGTTTAGCATCGCTGGTTAGTCAGGTTTGCCAGTAGCTCCTTCTTACCACAGTCCAATACCTTCAGAACTTAGAGCGAGGATATTTGCCAACAGTTAATTGAGAGAGAGCGCGCGAAAATAAAGCTTTTCTCCATAAAACCTGCAGTTCCCTCAGCGATGATGACAAGTGTAGTGGGTGAACTTAAAATCCCCCCTTCTCATACTAGGTACTTAAATCAGTTAAGTGTAGACTGCGAATAGGTTAATATAGGAGCTCCCAAACTTTTTGAGACCCCGCCGCCCTTGACATGACAGATTTCCCGTGCGACGCCCCTGAACCCAATATTTTCAAGGAGCATTAAAATTCAGAACTAATATGAAGGGAACGCTTTCACACAAGATTTTTTTTTAATTGTATTATTTATTTCACTCCTTAAAATATGTATGGGTACGCGTATTTAACATTTGTATGGTGCATTTCACTATACATTACAAGTTTTAGTGTTTCCTTATAGCCACGACGCCTTGGACCAAGACCGGCGAGGCCCAAGAGCATTGCGATGCAATGTTTGGGAATCCCTCGGTTAAGAGTACAGAAAGATGTATAGCGAAAAATATAATTATAAATGTTGGCAAAATATTTACACTCTTAAAATGTTCATTAACAATTAATATACTAATAATAAATATTAGTATTTTCTAATGAGAATATGAAACTGTTCAACTCTCATACATTTAAAATCACTATTGATGAAGTGGGGGGAGGTGGGGCGAGGGAGTTTTTAAACATTGGGCGCGTGGACAAAAATTGTTAGTGCCGTCTAGTCTGGTTTGTTTCCTGGTGATGGAAAGGTCGGAATTTGAATCCCGGTCCTGTGTTCTGTTTTACTTACTTTATGATTTTTTACTTTTACTCTAGGCAAATATGAGTACATTTCCTGTATATATTACCTCATTTTAAATTATCCTAACATGGAAGGCGAGAGTGGATTGAGCGTACAGATAGTAAGGCAGCTTGTATATTAAACTATTTTTAATTTGGGGTATCAAAGTGCACTCTCTAAACCGACTCATTATATAAGACACGGCTTTTAAACTAGCTTAACTATAGAACAAATACAGCACCCGTTCCCCTCTCCCCATGCTAGCGCTACTCCCCCCCACAAACCCAAGTCATCGCTGTGACAGGGGTAAATCTCAATTCCACAAATAAAAAATCTTTCAGTGAAGCCGGAAATTGAAACCGGGACTCTAAGCTAAATAGTCAGCCACGCTTACGACTGAGTTAAGGTTTTAGACTCTATATAAAAATGAGTAAACTAATGAGAATTAATAGAGTATTTGTGCCATGATATATATCAGAGGTCAGCATATTTTTTGAAATGGCAAGCCATATGGGTTTAAAAAAAGATTGGGTGGGCCGGTTTAGACAAAAATACTGAGCAATAAGTTTCAACTTATTTCTCAATTAAATAATAGTCTATTTTTATGAACATAATTGTTTGTTTGCTATGTCTTTAACGAGCCAGATAAAATCAGTCGGTGAGCCGGATCCAGCCCGCGGTCCTTAGGGTTCCACTGCTGATAAATAGAATAGTTTACGTGTGAAAATTAATGAGTATGCAGGTCTATGTTGCTATTAAATTTTTAAGCATCAGAAAAAAACATTATAATATAATTAAGTTCATTCCACTTCATTAAAAAGGGCGTAAACTTGATTAAAAATTATTAACTAAATAAAACAGTTAATACACTAAGCAAAAATAAATTCAAAGATAACCTTTACTTTGGAAACTTTTATAGACTGATTTATTAAAAGCATCCTTCTCGATTTATGAATCCAAGTATCCTACTGACCTAATAAAACATGCCACAACATTTTTATTCTGTAGAACTCTAAAAAAAATACTAAATTCAAAGTCCAGAAGCATAATTCTCGTAAAATTGTCTCGTGTTCAAATAAAACTCCCGAGTGAAGTGTCTTAGTGTAACGCCGTAGTAATTAAAACAAACAGTCCTCGGTTCAACGCTCATCGCCCAGCCACTCCGTGCTAAGTGTTCTCAAGTTCAAGCGGAAAGGCAAACAACGCGTTGCTATGGCAACCCGGAGACCTTCCTGCCACCCCTTGCCCTCCTCACGGCCCGTGGTGGTAGGACTCCTTTCAAACTCATTTACATAAATCGTAACAGAGAAAACGTAAACGTTTAACTCTTTTTCCTTTAAAAAAAAGAAAGAAACTAAAAAGAGGTTTATTAAGGTAAACAAAACACATACCCGCACAAAAAATATAAAATAATTGTTTCCATTGTCACAGTGTTTCTGCCATCTTCCTTTTTTTTTCCACCCCATTTTATTCTTCTTTTTCTTCTTCTTCCTCAACCGCAAAAGTACGACTACTAAAGGGTGCAAAGGACGCATGCGCACTCTGGTTTTCCAATTTTCAAACCCTCCCCAATTCCACCCGGAAAAACCCTCCTTATTTTTATATTCCCCTCCAGCTAACCGACATCATTCGATATTTCCAACACGATATGCGTGGGCGGGTAGGAGGTGGATGGGGTAATAAAGAGGGGGGGTTCCTAGGAACGACCGGGGAAATAGAACGGCAGACAACCCCACAAAGAACGATAAGGGGGAAACAGGGGATTAGATAGAGATGGGTTGGAGAGGGGAAGAGAGAGAGAGACGGTAAAATAAAATAAAGAGGGATAGAGGGAAAAGATTCAAGTGGATGTTACTCGTGGTTCATCGGAAAATGGCGACCATTTTCCTCACGGGTGGAAGGAACACTCGAGTTTGTGCAATGTAGTTTTTTAGAAAAAAAAAGTTGGTTATGTTTCTTACATGTTTATATTCTTAAGGGGGGGAGTGTGAAAAATACTAGTTAAAGACAGTAATTTTGTGGTGTTAAATGAAACATATTCTGGTCAAAGTAAATCAAATATTTCTCAAGTAAAACATAAAGTTTAATTTCCTTCACATGGTGATATCAACATTTGTTGATTATATGTCAAGGATGTCCTGAAATTTAATGACACTTTTTTCTCTTAAAAAATGTATCATCTTATGTCACTATGCTCATAGTATATATATTCAACAACTGTTGATATCACAATGTGAAGATGATTTAACTTTATATTTGTACTGAAGCAATATTTTTATTTTAGCCAAAAAATGTTTTTCTATAAAAACAGAAAATACATTTCCCCCATCTTAAGTTCTCAAGTGTTTGTGTTGAGGGTTTTTCATGTTTCCCGTCCGATAAGCGTCCGAGATACCCCACTACATAAACTATTGGGGTAAGGGTGATGGCAGTATAGAATTTAAGAGGAAACAAACATGTAGTTGCATGTATGGAGAGTGGGAAACAATTTTAGTAAAAGAAAATAATTCGACTACATCCATCCTGGATTTAAAACCTCGAGTACCATGTCACCAGTGATTAATTATACAACTAAGTGTTGTCTAATACCACTGATGCGAGTTTTCATGTTTTATTTCAGGTATAGAAATTGCACTTTCTTATCATGGGTTTTAGTAATATCATGAAATACATACCCGCTTCAATGGTCTAACGATCTAGGGCATCATTCTCGTGTTAGATTGGCTGGCTTATGACTTGAGAAATTAGTGCTAGAACCACGATTGGATCTACTGAGGGTGTTTTTCCTTAAATGGTTTCTTACTCTCCTTCCACGCAAATGTGGGTATATTACCGCTAAAAAAAGCATCTTTCTTGTTCCTACCCCATTAGAGTAATTATCAAAAATGCATAAAACCTAACCAGATATTAAGACGCAGTGATAAAAAAGAAACACAATATATACAATAGGCAACCCTTTACCTAACCTAAAACATTAGTTTTTAACACCTCAAAATCCTAAGAAATCAAACGCATGATAGATAACCAAAGCCAATAGTCACCCTTGGTAATATGACGAGATCTTGTGCAAATATTTAAACATATGATTCAATGCTTGTAATCTAAACAAGGTAACCTGGATATGTGTCGGCCTCTATGACGACTCGGCTAAGGAATAGGCCCAGTCCAGATTGAAGATAGGGCCTGATGATTATAATGATAGTATAATGTTTACTATATTGATTAATTTTTCTTTAATAAACATTCATATTTATTGGCACCAACACAAATCAAAAAATGTTTTTTAGTTTATTTATTTCTGTTTGAATTTAGACTATCCGTGCGGGTTAAATACCTTATGAAATAAACAGCTAGTATTCCCAACACTACGAAAGCAAACAAATACGCTATATATAATATTATTATTATTATTTAGCACCACGTCTTACTACCCGTTCGGGTTATACGCTTTAAGTACTAATTATGCTAATGGATTAGGAATTGGGAAGGTTGAATTAGAGGAAGTGAACCCACATTCGCGTGGAGGAAAGTGGAAAACCATTTAGGAAAAACCACCCCCAGTTCACCCGACCGAGATTCGAACCTAGATCTCCCCGTCCTCGGCAGTCCAGCTCAACACGACTAGCGCGTTAGTGAACTACGCCACCGAGGCGGGTCTCTATGTAATAAACAGCTTGTATTCACAACACTACGAGATTAAACAAACACGCTCTATGTAATAAATAGCTTGTATTCACAACACTACGAGATTAAACAAACACGCTGTCTAATAAACAGCTTGTATTCACAACACTACGAGATTAAACAAACACGCTCTATGTAATAAATAGCTTGTATTCACAACACTACGAGATTAAACAAACACGCTGTCTAATAAACAGCTTGTATTCACAACACTACGAGATTAAACAAACACGCTCTATGTAATAAACAGCTTGTATTCACAACACTACGAGATTAAACAAACACGCTCTGTCTAATAAACAGCTTGTATTCACAACACTACGAGACTAAACAAACACCCTCTATGTAATAAACAGCTTTTATTCACAACACTACGAGATTAAACAAAGACGTTGTCTAATAAACAGCTTGTATTCACAACACTACGAGACTAAACAAACACGCTCTATGTAATAAACAGCTTGTATTCACAACACTACGAGATTAAACAAACACGCTCTGTCTAATAAACAGCTTGTATTCACAACACTACGAGATTAAACAAACACGCTCTGTCTAATAAACAGCTTGTATTCACAACACTACGAGATTAAACAAACACGCTCTATCTAATAAACAGCATTTTGTCCAACAATAACCAGCCGATAACCCTCTTTTGTCCGGTGCTCAAGATATCTCTACACACAAGTCCCCACCAGGTGCAGAGTAGACAAGCATTCGGAACACACAATAAATCATAGATTAGTCCTCCAACCAGTGGAAATTAGTACCATCCCATTACTTCTCTTCAATTTGACTAAATAAGGGGCTACCAAAAAGTGGCTTTCAAAACTCATTCCTTGTACAAGCTTTAAGTAAGTGGATACTATAGCATCTATTTAGTATCGGCTTGGAAAATATACCCGATTAAAGTTTGTTCTCATTTGCATACCAAAAAGAGCGAGCCGATTCAATTATATACGGAGAGGAGTGCGCCAATCTATAGCTATAGTCAAATTTTCGAAAAAAAGAGATTTTACACAATTCTCTCTCTTTTTTTTTACATTCTTTTGAACTCTAGAAGATAGAAGTAATGTGATCGTAAAAAAAAACCTCGAGATTTTTTTTTATAAATGTCGACGTTTCATGATCCCTTGAAACATAAAAAGTGTTTATTGTGATGCTGCCTGTAATTCGGCCTCAAGTCGAAACCATTATACTGATTGGGCTAAAACTTGGTATGCAGGGTTTTCCCCAAGAAGTTTTTGGAATTAGATATCAAACCCTAAAATTAGTGTTATTTTATTAAAGGACAATAAAAACCAAGAGGTAATGTTTTTTTTAATCTTACCAAACGATTTTGATTAAAAATTTTTTCTGAGTAATATTTAACAATATAAACAAAATAGCAGTTCCTTTCACCCATGAAAATTAATGTAAGGGTACTTTACATAAGAATAAATATCCTATTTTGATTATATCTCTGCAACTACGTGAGATACGAAATAACTTATTATGGTAAATTGTAATAACTACTATTAAAACTAAACAACTTTTATTTGAAATAAATATTTATAAAACTATTAGTTTCTAAGCTATAAGCAAATATAGATATATTTTCAATAGAGTTTGTTGAAAATGAAACTTTCATGCTCTTTGGTGGTCAGATAGGTTCCTCTATTCTCAATATTTCTGTAACATTAATTATTATTTCATGTATACTCTTTGGTGGAATGTGATGATCTCTTAATCCGTGATATTTCTGCAACAATTATATTATTTTGTTCCACAAATCTTTTTTTAGTAAATGTCTCGATTTTGGGATGGACAAGAAAGTCTGTGTAGTGCACTGTATTTTTCCTATATATATAAATATATATGAGCTTTAAAAATATTTTATTACATTATTAGTATTATTTTATAGGTTTTAATAACAGCTAACTAAAGTGATAGATGCAGATCAAATTAATTAACGTATGAATAAGTGAAAGTGGCTCTAGAAACTTTTCTATTCTTCAAATACATAACCTTTCTACAAAAAGTGAACAGTAGCTAAATTATTAGGTAGATATTCAGTAGTCTCTTTCCCTGTAACCTGCTTATTTTTGCGATGGTTATGTTTGTCTTGCTCGATAGACTATAATATAATGTTAAAGTTCGTTCACGGTAGGAGTTTACCTATGAAAGGACTTTTTTCCCTACCAGAAATCTATTATATAGTAGGATATTGGTAAGAAAAAAGACCTTTCAGAGGTAAACTCCTACAGTGAATGAAGTATAGAAGAGTTTTTAGTCTACTAAATAATCACAATTTTGAAATATGAATGAGTCATTGGTTATAAACACGGTTGTCTTATCACGTGTCTGGCAGATTAATTCAGTTGGTAGGGTGTTAAGGGTCCAAGATTCGGTTCCTGGCATGGTTGAAAAATGTATCATTGGTGAAATGTAAGTTTCCTCTTTCACAGTGATGAATTAACGGCCAGGAGGCAGGATGTTGTGTCTGTTCTGCATTTAATTTAGTTTATAAGCCATGTGCTGATATAATCAGTTGGTTCAAAAAGTGCACGTAAAATATATTGGATAAAAAAAATTAAAGAATATTTTAACGCAGATCGGAAGCCTAGACCACAAACATGGGTTTGGGAGAAATGTACTTAAAAGAAACCTACATAAAGTACACACAACTATTTAAAAATATATTTTTATGTTTTAAATAAATCTTCTTGGAAACCCCTGGTTTCGGATAGAAGGAAAGTTTCCTCAATATGTGCATTGTGACGAACATTATACACACTCGAGTGCATCTCAGAGTGGTTTTGAACCCTAGACCGTCCATATCGTCACGTGACACCCGAGATAAAGGTTGAATGTTTAGGGATAGGGAAGGGGCTCAACTTTAATAATTATTCTTGGCTATTTCCCCCTCTTCGCATGTGATTGCCTCTCAATCGGTGAGCCCTCCAAAACATTACTCTTACAAGAAGAAGGAAAAAAAGAGGGGGGAGGAGGTTAGAGTCTTGTGTATGAAAAGAGAGGAAGGACGCTTTCTTTTTTTTTCCTCTCTCTTGAGCCATTTAAGGCAATGAATGACCTTTTGAGAAGAGGGCAAGAGGTCTGGGAGAGCTGTAGGTTAAGGGGAGGGAGGATCATGGCTTTAGGAGTATAGGCATGAGGGGGGAGGACAGGATAGTGAATTGTGACGTGAAGGGCCAGAGGTCTCTTTTACTGGCCCTTTTGTTGACATTGTACGTGACGTAGTAGCTTATATACAGACCTTTACTGAAACACTTTCGCATGCTGCACTGGGGGTTAAGGAGGGGGTAGCAGGACGTTTGAATGTGCGATAGAAGACTTGTAGGCTGGCCCATTAGTGGAGGAAAAGTTATTTGTATTGAAAGAGTGATGATGGAGCTTTGATCACGAGTGTGTATGTTACTACTTGTTCGCCAACCCCTAGCTCCACCCCTTTGTACACCACGTTCTTAGATAATATAGACCTCCTCATCGGTGGACGTTGATAATGACGGCCTAATGAACCGAAGAATGTTTATTTTAGTGATGTATGAAGGTAACCTTAAAAATGCGAAGCTAATAATCTTGAAACAGGCGAAGAAAAGTTGAAGCCGAAATAAAGGTTAAAAAAAATGTCCGTCAAATAACACAAATGTTTACTTTTGAATAATCCATTAAGTGCATCCAAATAAAGATAAAGAAGTCTAGAAAAAAAAGCATTAGATTAATTTTGTGGTGACATTAGTCTACTTAATTAATATTTATTTATCTTCTGTATCAAATATGCAATTGTAAATTCACTGTCAATAATTCCAATGAGATAGAATATCAAAGACGCAGTATTGGATACATCCATTAAAATAATTAATTAAAGGAATGTAAATTTTTTTTGTATATTGTATTTTCTTGGCTTTTTGCTGGTGACCATTAGTTAATACTGATACAATATTGATATCTACCTGTCGCAGAAGTTTGAAATTTTGAATATCAGTAGCGCCTGTGTATAAACGTGTGCACTTTGAAGCTGAAATTTTAAAATTTTGACTCTATTTTTCATTTGTGAAAAAAAAAATTGTTTGGATACCGATCAACGCAGGACTTAAATGGGAGTTTAAAACGAGAAAAGGGCGGTGTTTTAGCCGACTTTATAGCCTGATTTTTTTTCTCTAAATAAATCCAAATTTCTCCAGTATAGACGTAGAGTTCAATTTTCTTCACATGTTGATATCAACAGTTTTTGAAAATCTGTCATGAGCATAGCAGCATTAGACGAAAAAATTTATAAATGAAGAGAAAAGGTTTTCATTAAATTCCAGAACACCCTTGACAGAAATTCAAGAACAGGCGACATCACCATGTCAAGAACATCAAACTATGTTTCTACTGGAGATATATTTGATTTAATTTGGTGGAAAATAAGTTTTGATATAAAAACTGCAAAATCACTAGACTTTCCTCGTGTCCCTTATATTCCCATTAACTTCTAAGTTACCTTCCACGTGCAATTATTAAGTTAATGCCGGGTACTTGAACAAGTATATATTAACATGTTGCCACTTCAATGGCCGCATGGTCTAAAGCGCTACTCTCACAGTAGACTATAATACGAATGATGGGGAAATCAAGGTTCGAATCTCGGTCAGGTGTATTGAGGATTTTTTTAAACCAAAATAGTTTTCCACTCTCCCTCCACGTAAATGTGGGTTCACTTCCTCTAAATTCAATATATCCCATTCCTAATCCATTAGCGTAATTAGTACTTAAGCATATAAACTGATGGTGCTAAAAACACAAAAGTAGGACCCCGTGAGTTTGAAGAGAAGGAAGGTGTACTCACACTAGGAATGTTGTCGTTGGTACAGACGCCCTCCGACAGCAAACGGTCCCGGATCTCCCAAGCGAAGATAGATGGACACTCCCTCTTGTATTCGGCTATCTTGTTCACTACGCTGGACGTGGCCACACGGGGCTTAGACCCCCCTATTGCTCTCGGTTTGATGGACCCCGTCTCGTAGTACCTGAGAAACACAGAACATAAAATATAAGCCTTTTTTTTAACCGAATCGGTCGAGTTGGCAAACGTCTTTGCGATACAAAACTCAGAATATCACATTATAAATAGTTTCAAGAGCCCTTTAATTTTTTTTATGATATTAGCTTAGTAATTTGTTTAAGGGTTCCGGATTCGTTACCCAGCATGACAAAAAAATATCATTTGGTGAAATTGGGGCGTTCCCTTTTACGGTTATTAATTTACAGTCCAGGGTATATGATGCTGTGTTTGTTGTAAAAAATTAGATTGTTAGTGTGTCATGTCATGTCGTATTATTTGTATCGGAAAGTATCCGTCAAGAATCCCAAACTTTAATTTAATTTTACGGACAAAATCTTTTTTCTTTATAGATTAACAATTGTTTGTATTAAAATTAGTACTGTTGGACACATTCTCATTTTCAGTGCTAGGCATATATAAACGAAATAGTTTTTAGGGCTGGCTACGACAGGTTGATAAATAGAGAGTGAACTAAATTAATTATATTTTTACTAAATTAACTATAATATTTCATACGAAACGGCCACGTACAATTAATTGGCCAAGGCTCAAAACGGGCTTGGCCATATATATATATATATCAACCGTCTCCAAGGTATTACATTGTAACTAATTTATAAAAGGCGGGGGGGGGGGNTGTAATAATGGCAAGCACCTTCTGTGATTTAGGACCGTTAATGATGATCCTCAGAACGTATTCATATGTTTATTTGGATTGTGTGTGTGTTGTTTACTATTAATTGTGGTATGGGTGACCTGGTGGTCTAGGGGTAAGGTGTCAGACTTCTGTGCTGGCGGCTGGGGTTCAATCCTCGGTCCCGGCACAGATTTATCTGATTACCAAACCCTCCCTTCACCTCTGACAAGACATCTTGTGAATGTGTGGAATGTCAGGCCTCCACCGTGGTTCGGATTCCACGTTAAACTATAGGTCCTTCATTTCATCTCACAATCACCCTACCATTACACATTAGCGTAAGTGCGTATAACCCAAACGGGTAGTAAGACGCGGTGCTAATAATAATATAAAATGGGAACTGCCTCACCATATCTACTTATTATCATCTACCTAACATAAGCGCCGTACCTTACCAGCATTATCTACCGTAACGCTACACTCAATATCATTCCTGAGGTAACTGCAGGTCTTATGGAGAAAAGCTTTATCTTATTTCTCTCTCTCTCAGTTAACTGTTGCCAAATCTCCTCGCCCTCGGTTATGTCTGAAGGTGGTGTGCTGAGGTAAAGGCTCGTTTACACGGGTCAAGTTTACTGACATCAACAACTTTAAGTCAAGCCACTTTCTCGGTAATGTCCTTGCATAAACGGTGTGGTCAAGTCCCCTTCCCACTGTCCGGACAGTGTGGAAAGTGAAGTTGGAGAAGAGAGTACTTTAGTGGCCGCTTGAAGCTCACGTGACTCAAAGCTTGATTCACACGCTCGCCGAAAAATATAAAGCAGAATCTGCGCAGTAATTCACACACTTTAAGTTGTCCAATAATGCATTGCAACGCTAACTTAAAACATCTGACTATCGACATATTTTATTATCTAGTGGATAAACATATATCTTAGATCATTGTCCCGATGGTCGTTTACAAATTATAACGCTGTCTCATGGCACAATCCAATACATCAATAAACACGCTTTACATTAACGAGTTATTTCAAATCTCCTCACACGGCCAACGAAGCTGTCTGCTAGCTTCTGGCAGTAGAGCGCATGCGTTGACAAATGCACATGAGCACTGATTTGAGATGGTTAGTTCTGATATTCGATTGGTTCTCCTGTTCCTAACATCTCGAGCAGAGCCGACAAAGTAGAGAATAGTTGAATTTCAGCAGAACAGCTCACACCGATTGGCGGGAATCTTGTGATTGGCTTAGAGCGTGTCACGTGAGCACGTTTCTGTTCTGCGTTGTTTTTCGTCGAACGTGTGACTCCACAGTCACTCTACTCTGGTACTTTCCTCGTCTATAAACTGCTCGTTTGGCTTGTTTCCTTCAAGTTGGACAGTAGGGAGTATCCAGCTTTGTTTTCTAGAGAGTTTACAGACAATCTATGATTTCCAGACATGTTCTGTTTTTTTCTGTATCGTGGGTTGCATTTAAAATGCGTAGGTGGAGTGGTAATGACATGCATAAGTTCTTGGGTATTTACGCAATAAATAACATACTGTGGAACATCAATCTCGTCGAGTATTCTAACAAGTTGTTAAGAGGAACAGCTTTCAGTTAATCATGACTAAATGTGGTACTTTATACTTTCACTAGTATTTTCACTTCAGCGCGAAATACCTTCATCTTCATCAAATGCAAATTACTGACTGATGGGTTATTTTGGAAGTGGCTTCAAGTACTTGACTACTACTGTCTCCGTGTAAATTGATATTGAAATTCAAGCTCACTTGACTTCAAATACTTGACTACATCTGAATCCATGTAAACTGATACTAAAAGTCAAGCTTGTTTGACTTCAAGTACTTGACGCCAGTAAACTTAACCCGTGCAAACGTGCCTTAACTTCGACTAACCAGCGTTGCGAACCTTGTCTTATATTTGAGGGTAGATTGACCACACAGAAACGAGAGAATGGTAACGCTGTTTTCCCAATAATAGCCATGCAGTCCCCTCAGCGATGATATCCAGTGTAGAGAAACAACCAACCTTCCTGGTATCTTCTACCATAACACAAGGGTCGTACCTGCCTAGTATCTTCTACCATAACACAAGGGTCGTACCTGCCATGTATCTTCTACCATAACACAAGGGCCGTACCTGCCTAGTATCTTCTACCATAACACAAGGGCCGTACCTGCCATGTATCTTCTACCATAACACAAGGGTCGTACCTGCCTAGTATCTTCTACCATAACACAAGGGTCGTACCTGCCGAGTATCTTCTACCATAACACAAGGGCCGTACCTGCCTAGTATCTTCTACAATAACACAGTGGCCGTACATGCCTAGTATATTCCACCATAACAAAAGGGTCGTACCTGCCTAGTATCTTCTACCATAACACAGTGGCCGTACCTGCCTAGTATATTCTACTATAACACACGGGCCGTACCTGCCTAGCATATTCTACCATAACACAAGGGCCGCACCTGCCTAGTATCTTCTACCATAACACTAGGGCCGTACCAGCCTAGTATATTCTAACATAACACAGTGGATGTACCTGCCTAGTATATTATACTATAACACAGTGGCTGTACCTGCCTANGGCCGTACCTGCCTAGTATATTCCACCATAACACAAGGGTCGCACCTGCCTAGTATATTCTACCATAACCCAAGGGCCGTACCTGCCTAGTATATTCTACCATAACCCAAGGGTCGCACCTGCCTAGTATATTCTACCATAACACAAGGGCCGCACCTGCCTAGTATATTCCACCATAACACAAGGGTCGCACCTGCCTAGTATATTCTACCCTAACCCAAGGGCCGTACCTGACTAGTATATTCTACTATAACACAGTGGCCGTACCTGCCTAGTATATTATACTATAACACAGTGGCCGTACCTGCCTAGCATATTCTACTATAACACAAGGGCCGCACCTGCCTAGTATCTTCTACCATAACACAAGGGCCGCACCTGCCTAGTATATTCCACCATAACACAAGGGTCCCACCTGCCTAGTATATTCTACCATAACCCAAGGGCCGTACTTGCCTAGTATCTTCTACTATGACACAATGGCCGTACCTGCCTAGTATATTCCACCATAACACAAGGGTCGCACCTGCCTAGTATATTCTACCATAACCCAAGGGCCGTACTTGCCTAGTATATTCTACCATAACACAATGGCCGTACATGAATAGTATCTTCTACTATGACACAAGGGCCGTACCTGCCTAGTATATTATACCATAACACAATGGCCGCACATGAATATTATCTTCTTCTATGACACAAGGGCCGTACCTGCCTAGTATATTCTACCATAACACAATGAACGTACTTGCCTAGTATCTTCTACCATAACACATGGGCTGCCCTTGTCTAGTATATTCTACCATAACACAAGGATAGTACTTGCCTAGTATCTTCTACCATAACACAAGGGCCGTACCTGCCTAGTATATTCTACCACAACACAAGGATCGTACTTGCCTAGTATATTCTACCATAACACAAGGGCCGTACCTGCCGAGTATCTTGGAGACGCATCCGTTGGACACTTGCAGTATCCTGGAGATGTCGCAGGGCCGGGCCCCGGAGTGAGCCAGCTCGACAATCTTCTGTCGGGTGCTGTCGGGCAGGGGACGCCCGTTCACGTACACCCCGCCCAGTTGGTTGATACCGCTGTGGCCTGCAGCAGAGCACCCAAATATCGTACTAGCGCCTACGTGGTGGGACGATGCGTGGTGGTCGTCTTCTGCCCCGAACCAGCCATCACCGTACCACAAACCAGAAGGGGAAAAAACAGAGAGAAAAAAAGACATGCCAATTAAAATAAGTTGTGTGTCCCCTCTCTCTCTAATGTTTATGGGAAGGAGGGGGTGGAGCGGATAAGACAGACCATCAGTGCACAAGTCAAGAAAAAAGATAATTTAGAGGAGGAAAATCAACAGGGATAGTAGTAAATAAGACCCTTAATGTGGGGTGGAAGGTAAGATGAGTTAAGGACAGTATTTTTTGCAATTTTTATAGCAAAACATTTTACTGGTCAATCAAATAATTCTCCAATAGAAACACATAGTTTAATTTTCCCCATGTGGTGATATCAACAGTTGTTGAATATCTGTCAAGGGTGTCCTGGAATTTAATGACAAATTTTTCTCCTCGTTTAAAAAGTTTTCCGATCTAATGCTTCTATGGTCGTGAAAGATATTCAACAATTGTTGACATAATCGTGTGAAGAAAGTTAAACTATGTTTTTACTGGAGTAATATATTTAATTTATTTTATTTAAAAAATCCAGGCACAAATTTATCTGATTACCAAACCCTTCCTTCACCTCTGACAAGACATCTTGTGAATGTGAGGAATGCCAGGTCCCCACCGTGGTTCGGACTCCACGTTAAACTGTAGGCCCTTCATTTCATCTCACAATCACCCTACCATTACACATTAGCGTAAGTGCGTATAACCCGAACGGGTAGTAAGACGTGGTGCTAATAATAATAATAATAATAATAATAATAATATTTAAAAAAATTGATATAATAACTTCAAAAACACTACCCTTTTCTCAAGTTCTTTACACCACCACTTTAATTATCACCTTTGGTCAAATGGCTATTCGCTCATTTCCTTTCTCCCTCTAACGTTTCCTTTGACTAGATAATTTAACCATCTGCTAGAGTACTAGAACCTCTTGTTAATATGAAATAACTGACCCACCCAATTTGACGCCCTTTGACTTGTCAACAGCCAATAAGGCCGCCACTGTTTGGTCGGCTTATTTTATGCCTCTGCGCTGTATCCTCAACGTCCGTTACCATGACAACGCGCGAGTGATTGTCCGAGGAGGGATGGGGGAGTGGGGGAGAAAGGGTGATTGGCAAGCCTGGTTGGCTTCAATGGACTGACCAATATTTTGACGGGAAAATACGCACATATTTTTGGATTTTTCTGTCTTGCAGTGATTAGTTTTGAAAGAATATCTCGATAAACTAAAAAAAAGGCTATTAATAGATAAGAAACAGAATTTTGTCAAATAATAATATTTTTTCACCGCATCTCAGTAACCGTCAAGGCAACCTTCAATAAAGTATGATAACGAGCTAAGGATGAGGTAGATGGAATTTATAGGTATCCACTTTTGCGTTGAGGAAAGGTAAAAAATTATTTAAGAGAAGAAAAAAAACGGCTGTGATTCAATCTTCACGTTACTTGCAAACCAGTTTAAATGAAACTTACAATAATTTTAGTCCACGTGTCCAGTGATGCGGTTTGGAGCAATATTAGATTAAGAAAATTTCTAAATATTTCCTTTAGCAAAAAAATCCTTCGAAACTAGAATTTTTAAAGTAGTTTATTTTATCTCAATAAAAATATGGAAGGCTATATAGTTTGGGCTTAGTTTCAAAATAGGTACACACCATGGATGTGTCTCAAAACAAGTCATAATCTTGGTCAGCCATTTTTAGGTGACTATTTATATGTTGGTTTTTAATTTGTACTATTTATATTAAAAATGCTTTAAGATCTGTGGCAGAGTGTACAGTAACACAGGTTAGCTAAAACCATGTATCACTTAATGTTATTTTTTGTATCTCGTACTAAGGCTGTATGAATACAAGATAAACTCTAAAATGCTTCCTTCCTCACTCCTATCGCTCTAGAAACGATCTAGCCGCATTCACATGGAAGGAGAGTAGGAAACAATTTAGGGGGGAAACATCTCAATCGATCTTACCGGGATTCGAACTCTGATCCCCCTGTCATCAGCAGGCCAGTCTAACACAAGAGTAACGCCTTAGATGGCGTTAACACGAGATGGTTTTTCACCATCACCGTGGACGGCACGGTGCGGGAGTGACGTGGATGGCCATCGTGGTAGCAACGATGTATGTGATAATACCTTTCCTGGAAAAATTGGTAGGCCCTTTCACTCTTACTCGTGGAAATTATTGTGTGGTGATATAATCAGTCGTTTCAGAAAGTGCACGTTTAATACCGCAAATAAAAATAAACAATGGTGAGCCGAAATGGTTTAGATACACCGGTCCAGATTCATAGTCAAACTGAGTGCACCCCGAGTGCGGCTCAAAACCAAATATAAGACGATGCCTACCTAGACTTCAATGGAATGAACCAGTTTCACATAGGAAAATGGCCCATTCTATTCTGGTTCAGGAAGGTTCCGTCGTCTTCTGTATGGTATCGACCCGCACTGACCATAGACCTGGCCCATTGTGTCTAATGCAGCTCTTCACACGCCATGGTGTTTAATGAATCTCTTCACACGCCACGGTGTTTAATGCATCTCTTCACATGCCATTGTGTCTAATGCATCCCTTCACACGCCACGGTGTCTAATGCATCTCTTCACACGCCACGGTGTTTAATGCATCTCTTCACACCCCACGGTGTCTAATGCATCTCTTCACACGCCACGGTGTCTAATGCATCTCTTCACACGCCACGGTGTTTAATGCATCTCTTCACACGCCACGGTGTCTAATGCATCTCTTCACACGCCACGGTGTCTAATGCATCTCTTCACACGCCACAGTGTTTCGCCTTTGGTATTTATGGCAAGCTACACTATATAACATCGCTGAGGAGACTGCATGGCTACCATTGGGAGACGACGTTGTCATTTACTCATTTTTGTGTGGCTAATCTCCCCTCAAATAAGACAAGTTTCGCAACGATGGTTAGTCGAGGTTTTCAATAGCTCCTTCTTAACCTAACCCACCACCTTTAGACATAAATGAGAGAGAGGAGATTTGGCAACAGTTAACTGAGAGAGAGAGAGAGCTTTTCTCCATAAGATCTGTAGTTCCCTTAGCGGTGATATTGGGTGTAGTTTCAGTCCCACGATAGTTGTTGTATTGAGTAGACGCTATGGCTTCCGGAACTTTCAAAATCGATGCTGAGGGATTAATGACCCGAGTGGAATTGCGTCCTGTACTAAGGGACAGAAGCTTAGAGGAGAACAAATCTCGGACCGAGTTGTCGTCTGCCTAGAGCAAAGTCTGTGCTTTAATAAACCTTGAATTCGAGACGTTGGACGATAAGAAGACACACACAACACAACAACTCCTTCCTTTGGTTCATGTTAGCACACTGGTGCATAGCAAGGAAATGGAGGGGGAAATTGGAGGGAACTCAACAAGACACGTCACGGTGCGCCGCTGGTACAGATGGCGAGCGCCGTTTTTATTCACGGCACGCACCGTCTTCGGCGACGGTGAAAGACCATCATGCGTAAAAACCAGCTTAGACCATTCGGCCACTGAAGAGGGTGACTAGTTTAGATACCTTTATTTTATGTTGATATTTACTCCCACACTTAAATGCTTTAATATGAAACTAAAACAATTTTCTTAGTGTTATTAGAAAGTTCTTCCTTATGTTTTTCATGCTCTGTCGGTAGTATGATAATTTTCTTATACCAAAATGAATATAGAAAACCTATATTTTAGGGCAGGAACTCTCAACCATAGAGTACGCGACATATTTATTAGGTTTATGCGAACAAAATTTAGTGATGGCAACTTTTTGTTGTACTGCCTTATATGTTGAAAAAAAGAATCGTGTGGCAGGTTTGAAAATAAATATCGATCAAAAACTTTCATCTTTATATTTCTCATAAAGTTATTGGTTTATTTTGTCTATTTTTATGAACACAATTGTTAGTTTGCTCAATCTAATGCTAAATGGGCCAGATAAAATCAGCTGGTGAGCTGGGTCCATCCTGCGAGCCATAGGTTGCGTAACGCTGTCGTGATAGACTGGATTGTCGGTGACAGGTAGGTTGGGGTTTGAAACTATGTATGATGTACTGGGTATTGGGGTTGTTTTTTCCTAAATGGTTGGCCATGCTCTATCCAAGCAAATACGGGTGGATTTCCTCTGAAAGTCTACTTCTCTTGTATCTACCCAATTAGCGTAGTTAAGGTATGCGTATAGTCCAAATGGGTACTGAGACCCAGTGAAGGGGAAAAAAATCATATTCAATTAAATTTATCTACAATACCATATGTTCATTTTCAGTAAAATATATGTTATTTTAACCACTCCTTGATCACCATTGTGCTCGAGAATTTCATTCAACATTGGTTTCGCCCTCCCCAGTGGCTAGTTGGTTAACGCGCTAGTTTCGTGTTGAGCTCGGATGCCAAGGACGGGGATATCGAGGTTCGAATCTCAGTCGGGTGAATTGGAATGGTTTATCCTAAATGGTTTTCCACTTTCCCTCCAAGCAAACGCGGGTTTACTTCCTATAAAATTCAAACTTCCCCATTCCTAATCAACTATCGTAATTAGTAGGCCTACTTAAGCGTATAACCCGAACGGTTGGTAAGATGCGGTTCTAAAAAAACATTGGTTGCATTATTTTTTACTTTCAAACAAGCTTACCAAAATAACAAGCAAATAAGCCTAATTTTAGTAGTATGGTGAATTTTTTTTTAATGCTAATCTGTCTCGTTTCGCTTTATTTGTCTCTGTTTTGATTTATTATTTAATATAAAATTACTGATTGCCTTTGTGATGGGAATTAACGGTTAAAAATTTAAGCTATTTTTCATTTTATACGTACCACGATTATTTTTAATGTTTTCCCTCCAGTCATCGAAATTTTGGTAGCATTTTTTTAAAACCTTTTTAGGGGATTTGATTTTTAATGGGAGTCATGTGATGGTTATAGATTTTGATAAAAAAAATTGTTGCTAGATATAGTTTTTGTTGGATAAAAACTGACGTTATCAAGTTATCAAGTTATAAAAGCAAAACATTTCTATCAAACCTAGATACAGTCAAATTTTCATAGTATGAACCTTTAAGAAAATATAAACACAATATACGGATAAGTATATAAAAGTAAATTATAATTTTAGTTTTATTTGAAAAGGTATTGATAATATCCATCAAACGTGAAATTTGCAAATCTCATATGTCGACGTATAAATACGTGAAATTGTATCTAGTTCCTAGAGCTAAGATAAGGTTATTCATATAATTATTATAATTCCTTGCATATTAGCCTAATGATTATAATTGAATTGAAAGCAATACTCTTCAAGGGAACAAAGTTTTTTTTGTCTACTTTCTCATTTTAAAAAAAATGTGGGTGGGGTGGAGTTAATGCTCTAGATCTGACCGACCATCCGACCTCATCTAACCTCTGCTCTTCTGGCGTATAGAGGAATTCATTTTTGAGGTGGGGGCACCATTAAGGTGGAATGAAAGGGAACGCGAGAAACAGACAGTTTTTTTTTATGGCAAAACTTTTTTTGGCCAAAATAAATACAATATTTCTCTTGCACAAACAGAGAATTTAATTTTCTACACATGTTGATATCAACAATTCTTGAATTTTTGTCATGAGCATGCTAATTGTTTTGTATTGATTGAACATGAGAGGGCTAAGTAATTATAGTAATTATAGTTGCATTGGAATTGGTATGAATGGAAGTTGAGGGGGAAAAAAATCATGAAAATAGACAATGTCAAAGAATCAAACCCTGACCTCCCGAATCATACATTAAAACGAATTACTAAAAAAGGAGTCTCTTACCTCAGTTTTTAGCATGTTTAAAAAACCATCGGTGTGCATGTGAAAAAGAGGCCTATCTATGTTTATTTTTTCTGGTTTGCCAATAATGTTCAGGTTGAGGTTCAAAAATTGACTTTGTCCACTTCGGTTATTTTTCCTAAACAGTGAGTCGAACGGAAATATTTATCAGTTCCGGTCCTTGTTCCGTTTCTCCAATCAACCCTTTAAAGTTCCGATTATTTTTAATTAATCATACCTTGACGAAAAAAAATTAACCTAAAGTAAAAGAACTAATTATTTCTAAGGAAAATTAAGTTAAAGAAAGAAGGTTGCAAAATGCAATTATAAAATTTAGAACATTTAAGAACCAATAATAAGAACCTTTAAGAAACTAAAAATATATTCATTCCAATTCTGGTTATGGTTCTTAAGAAATTTATTTTTTGGGGCTACCGTAATGGTTTGAATCCCAGCTCTAAAATGATTTCCCACGCTCTCTTCACTTAAATGTAGGTTACACTTCCTCTAAATTATTCCTTTCACACCCTCACCACCTAAGTGTAAATACGTGAATAGCCCGTGAAGGTAAGTAAGACGTGATCTACCATAAAAACAAACCAATTCGCCTGACAAATAAAAAAATAAAAAGTGAAACTTTTATAAGAAATTGATTCATGTAACGGATCCAACCCCTAAACAGAAGACCTTCGCGTACATACTCGGGCGGATTTAATTTCGTGAAAAGGAGAGGGTGGTGGAAGAGGGAGAAAATTAGAGAGGGAAGGGGGAATCCCTCTCGACTTAAAGAAGATTAAATAAACTTTGCCAACAGAGCGGTAGACAGTAAGCAGCGGCAATGGTACAAGAGAGAATGAATTGGCGGGGTGGTCTATAGAGTTGAATGCCAGTGCTAGAGGCCTGCTTACCACCCACCCCTTTCCTCCTACTTTCAGTCCAAACACACGCGTGTCCCCTTGCCTCTAAGTATCTTTCCTTCAGCCCTTTAATCCTGAAGAAACCTTTTAAAGTACTCGTCCTACCTCACAGCTCCGCCATGCATTGCGGAGGGTGGGTTGTAACCCTTTACTCTTTTAGGTGCTTCATTTTACCACCTAGTCTAAATTGGGAGGGGTGACGACGCTAGTGCTGCCTGGTGATGCATTATATAAAGTGTACACTGTTTTATTATTCCACGTCTTACTATTCTGAGACATTCCGCGTATTTTCACTGATGAGTTAAGGATGAGGAAGGGAATCCAGAGGCAAGGGTTTATGCATTTGCATGGATGAAAAGTTGGAAACCAATGGGATGGGGTAAGGAGGTAACACCACAGTATTGCAGACTTGGGTTCAGGCCCTAATTTCGTCATTGACAAGCTAGAAAATACGGTTCTAACGCCATTGTCCACGAGATAATTGATACGGGGTTTTTGCCTGTCTCCAGAAAAATTATATATACACGAGCTTTACTTTTAAGAGCCCGCATAAAACCTCGGATAACACATAACTTCAATACGTATTACAACTCAAACCAGGCGTCTGATCATGATGCGTTTTTATCTAGTTTGAAAAAAAACCACAATGGAATTGATACTAAGTGAAACCGTTCTACCCTATTTTAAGAAAATACAGAAAAATTGAAAAACAAATATTTTAAAATCAAAAACATATTATTTTAATGATCCCAATCTCGTTTTTGTTGTTGAGTGAAGAACGCAGAAAACCTATTTTCGGTTGGAGTGTTTTCTTGTATCCAATAGTCCGGTTAATTGGCCGTAATACTGGGTACTGAAGCATGTATTCATTGAAAAATGAATTTACAAAAGGCTATACGTGCATACATCTTCTCACAAATTTTTGAAACTTTATCAGGATTCTGGTAGGAAGAAAGGTATATGACAGTTGCAAGATTTGTTAAAACTAATTTCATACACTCTATCTACGGTAGGAGTGTAGCTAAGTGACGGCCAGTAGAAGGATATTTATTGCAAACATTAACTGAAAGTGACTATATATTAGGAAATAATTATTTGCTTAGCCGCATTAAGTATCATATACAGCCACATTAAATATAATATACAGCCGCATTAAGTATCATATACAGCCAGATTAAGTATCATATACAGCCACATTAAATATAATATACAGCCGCATTAAGTAGTATATCATATACAGCCGGATTGATTATAATATAAAGCCGCATTAAATATAATATACAGCCACATTGAGTATTATACAGCCGGATTAAGTATCATATACAGCCACATTAAATATAAAATACAGCCGCATTGAGTATTATACAGCCGGATTAAATATAATATACAACCGCATTAAATATCATACTCGTACTCCCGAGACGTCAGTGATTGTGATATCAATGATAGATCACACTAACCGATTATTTCCACACGTCCATCACAGACTACACCTATGGGTGAATAATGATTCCAAGCAGGGAACAAATACTGAATAGCTCAGTGGAAGAGCATTGGTGCGCCAAGTTAAGGGCCCCAAAGTTGATTGCCATGTCCAGGTGTCATTTTTCAAAATCTAACTAATACAGTATTCCTTTGCGGGTCACTTGAACCATTTACCCAAACCCTTAAGTACGCACAAAGGCGTCAATCTCGTTGTGTATGATTTACTGATGTTAGAAGAGGAGGGGGTTAAAATCCCAGCTGGACTTACTTAGGTGTTTTGGTTTCTAAATAGTTTTTTCTCTCTCTCTTCCTCCATGCCAAATAATTCCTTTCTCAACATTTCAATTATGCCTATAGTCTGGGTGGGTAGTAAGACGTGGAGTACGGAAAAGAAAATTCATATACTGGTATATGCCCTAAGGTGTAAGTAAAAAATAACAATAATATTATTATAAACCTTTAAAACAAAATAATGTACACAAAGTTTAGTCACAGAAACAACCGAGCTATGGTTTCGCTAAGTTGAGCCCAGAGCTAACGTTGTGTATTAGTGTATCTATAAACTTTGCCCTTAAGGGCCCGGTCAATGGTCGTAGGAAGTGAAGAGTCGCTTCAGCGCCAGCCCCCAATTGACGGTAACTGAAGAAAGCAATTGAGTTTTACTTTGTCTCTGTGGCTCAGTCAAATCTACAGTGTTGCTAGAGCTATTGGCACCTTAGAGCCCCCCTCTACTCCTCACCCTTCCAAAGAGCGGGCCTGAGTTGGCAAACACATCTCTAATCCTCTGCAACCTTTATCTCAGGTAGCAATCACCTTCGTATTGAAAGGGGCCAGAGTCCAAAACTTGTACAAAGCCTTGACGAGGGGTGTTAGGGGCAATAACCTAAGATTGTCCCAAATANCAACCCCTTACCCTCTCCTACTTTTCACTTTCCTTAACGTTCCCCTCCCCTAGCTCCTACCCCCTTTACGTCTCGGTACGTCTTCAATTCCCCATGTAATGTTAAAGCTGATGCAATTTGAGGTGCGAGCGCTGGAAACGAAAGGGTTACCATGTCAACAAAGAGAGAAGAGAAAGAGATGTAGAGAGAGAGAGAGAGAGAGAGACGGTGAGGTACCGATTGGTTAACAGAGAGGCGAGAAGGTCGAGGCTTCTCGAGAAGGTTCGGGAAATGATTGTCACCGGGTATAACTTTTCATCCTCCCTTCCGCCACCCTCCTTTATTTCACATGGAGACACGTGAAAAGACGATCATATATTATTTTTATTGGATGTGTTTAAGCTAATTTCACTCTCATAAGTAATGTTTCAAAAACTTATTATTTTTTTCCCCTTTACTCCACGTTTTACTACCCACCCGGGTTAACATTATCATCGTATATTCTTTAAATTGAAAAATGAAACCTGGACACGGGAATCGAACCTGAGAACTATGGCTCAGTACGCCAATGCTCTAACCAATGAGCTATCTAGGAGTCTTCCCATGCCCAGGGCCATTCTTAACTCGTATTTTAAGATAGTCTGTGATGGACGTGAGTAGTTTTTTTTAAATCACCGCATCTTACTACCTGTTCAGGCAATACGCATGTATTATGATAATTACTGTGATGGGGTAAGGATGAGGAAGAAAGCCTTTTAGAGGTGATCTACCCACATTTGCGTGGAAGAAGAGTGGGAATCCATTTGGGGAACGCCATCCTTAGTAAACACGACTGAGATTCGAACCCAGATCCTCCCATGATCAGGAAGACAATCTAACACTAAAGTGATACCTTTTAAACAATTCAGCCACCAATCGGGTCTTAGATTTTACTAAATTTAAAAATTGTTGTGTTTTATAAAATAGCTTATCGTAGCTACTTCAACCAACCCACGGGTCTACGTGCCAAGATGGCTTAGTGGGATGGGTAGACAGTTACTAATAACTGTGGGGTTCGTTTTGATATGATTTATTGAAATAGATTAGTTACCATACGAGTGTATAAATGTGACGTAGAATCTAGAACAGGTTGAAAGAGTTTAGTAAAAAGCCCTCGTCCTGTCAATATCCTTACGCAGCAGTTCAACACCCCGACCTATCTTCGGTGTTACTCTAACTAGTGTCGAACACACGGCCACCCGATGTTGCGCGGTTGTTATCAAACTCAGACTTTCAATATGGTTTGGGGCTTTCTCTTCCATTCTGAAAAGAGAATCAAGCTGTAAGATATTCTCCTCACATGTTACTGTAGCTTGGTAGCTGAGTATGTAAAGCACTTGGAAGTAAGCACCTTAATAACTGGCGTCCTTCCCACCACCACCACCACCTCCACCACCACCTTTTTTTTTTAAAGGTCTGAAGCAGACTTGTATTTACCACCATAAGAGGGGTGTTTCCTCGGAGTTACTGCCCATGGGTGACCTGGCGGTCTAAGGGTAAGGTGTCAGACTTCTGTGCTGGCGGCCGGGGTTCAATCCTCGGTCCCGGCACAGATTTATCTGATTACCAAACCCGCCCTTCACCTCTGACAAGATACCTTGTGAATGTGGGGAATGCCAGGCCTCCACCGTGGTTCGGATTCCACGTTAAACTGTATGTCCTTCATTTCATCTCACAATCACCCTACCATTACACATTAGCGTAAGTGCGTATAACCCGAACGGGTAGTAAGACGCGGTGCTAATAATAATAATAATAA
>CABFOW010000121.1:199041-252292 GCA_902141385.1 Timema californicum
CTAAAATATTTACTCTTGATGGTGGAAATATTTTCTTGCGGACTGAAAACGAACACAGCCACGAACCAATACTAGATCAAGAGTTGAACAGAAGATCCATTAGCAACGCAGTTAAGAGTAAAGCTGAAGAGATTGAAGTAAGGCCTTCAAAGTTAATCCACACAGAGGTACAGACACAGAAAAAAACTATTAATGTCCTTGCGGGTCAATGTTTTTAATGTATCAGGAATAACATTAACTACACTAAACTAAAAACACTGCCAAAGTTGCCTAAATCTTCCGAAGAAATTCAATTTGCCATAGATTCAATTGAAATAAAAACTATTCAAGACGAAAACTTTTTGTTGAGAAACGAAAAAGAGAAGGGGATCGTGATATTTTTCTTGTGACTCGAATCTTGAGTATTTGTGCCAGAATGAAATTGTGTTAATCGATGGAACCTTTGAATACGCACCGAAACATTTTTGTCTTCGTATAAAATTTAAAATTGGTCCAAACTGACACGTACATTCAAATCAACAGTGTAAGAGAAGGTAATGTGCAAGAGACGGATAATAATTCTAGGATGAAACAATCATTCATTGAAAAACAACTTAAACAGTTTAGGAATGGAGAAATAGACATGTTAAGCTTAGTGAAGTGTGTGCCCTTCCAATTTAGGAATGGAGAAATAGACAGATTAAGCATAGTGTAGTGTGTGTCCTTCCAAAACTCCTTTGTACGACTTGTTTGTATTATGTTTGTTATACTATATTTAGCATACATATAGCTATTATTGACAATGTTTTAAAAACGGAAATTTCACTTTGATATAATATTGTTTGATTTTGGGCTAAATATAGTTAACTAAATTATATTTTTTACTTGTGTCCTTCTTGCCGCCAGACATAGCATTAATATTGGTTTATGTTCAGAGTTGGCGCAATTCGGGTCCTGTCTTTGGAAGAGGGGTATTGGCACAATTCGGGTCCGAGTTAAGAGAATTGGCGCAATTCGGGCGAGCCCGTACAACGATGGGGTATCAGGTTAGAGCTATATTACTTAACTAAGCTAAGCGTTGGTGAGATGAGTTTTTTTTTAATAAAAAGTATTTTAAATACTTCTAACCGAGCATTCAAGACAATCAAGAGTGGTGAGTAACTCTCAGTTCTAAAGAAGACTTTGAAAAGAGGGGGATTTCGTTTTAACCAGCGAGGAGAAGAGTCTCTTATTCAGGGTAGAAACGCTTTTCTAGAATAAATTGTGAATGAGGATGGCCTTAAATATAAGTCTTCTTTGGAGCATTTAAGTAATTTGTGTGGTAAAAAAAGGGGGGAGGGAGTTGAGCAAATACAAAAATTGAATATTATATTGAAAAGCATAATATGTAAAAAATAAAAGTATTTTTCTAAAATAATAATAATAATACTTAGCACAACGTTTTACTACCCGTTTGGTCTATTCGCTTAAGTACTAATTACGCCAATAGATTAGGAATTTGGACGGTTCAATGTAGAGGAAGCGAACCCTCACTTGGGTGGGGGTATATGGGGATAAATATTTAGGAAAAGCCACTCCCAATTCATCCGGGCGAGATTCAAACAACAATCTCCCAGTCCTCGGCATTCGAGCTCAACACGAAACCAACACGTTGGCTAACTATGCCACTGAAACGTGTGTATTTTGCTAAATGATTGAGTTGTAGATAGTCCTACTAATATTTATACATTCATACACACACACACACAACTTCATGTTATTCATAAACCAGTAATATATTTATCTTGAGAGTCAAAAATTAAATAGTGAGCATATGTAAATATAGTAGGAATTCAATGATAACATTTTTTTTTCGTTTAAAAATATAGATGGGACGCCCGAATTGGTAAAAGAAGGTAATTAGACATGTATAGTTAAAAAATCACAAAAAAGGACCCAGTTGTATTAATATAATTAAGTTACCAAAAAAAATTAGTGTTTTCTTTGGTGTTTATGTCGTCGTAGACGTGGACCAAAAAAAAAGAAGCAATTGTCAGTAGCACCAAGCCTTAAAGAATTTGTTTTTTTATTCAATTCTAAATATTTTCACTTGAATTAATTTAAATTTGTAAATTTTTAAAGACTTGAGGATTTGAATTTTGATTTAAGATTCAAAAGAGAATTTAATAAACAGATTCGAAATCAGGATTCGGCGAAGTATAAGAATCAACCCATCTTCAGTTAAAAGGTTTCTCATCAAACTCGGACATACCAATGACAAATATTCAAGATTTTCTTTCGATCACTACGTGTATAACATTATATTAAACGTATCAACTTAACAGAACCACCACTGTAAGGGAGAAAATGCCACGCAGACGATCAACTTTAACGCAATCATTAATTCCATGATGTGTTATTTCAAAATATGGTTCACGTCAAAATAAAGTCGAAAGAGTCTAAAAGGGATCTATTTCCTTAACAACCCTATAACATGAGTTTTATTAATAGCAAAAAAAAAACGTGAAATAAGATCATTTTCAATCACTTTTTAAGCAAATTCGTGGAGCTATAAAACTAGTCTTGACGAAAAAGAGCTATATATTTAACCTTTCTTTAACAAATACATAATTTTTTCTATAGACTCAAAACAAAACATGTTAAGATATTTGAGAACTAGCAGCGAGCTTTTCTCTCTATCTTCAGATAAGAAGTTTCATAGTTTTCTCTCTCCTCTTTCTTAATGAAAAGTCATATTTGGTGGTTGTAGGGGAAGGGATAAAAGAAGTATAAATTTAGACAGAATAGAGAAGTAGTTCCATAAAGCTACCCAGACCATTATACTGGTTGTTTCGCTCGCTCTAGAGCTCTGATTTTTTCTCATACACCAATTAAGTCCATTAGTTTGAAAGTTTTAAGCGAAACTCGGGGGCAGAGAGCGAGCAAAACATCCTGTATTTATAAGCCGTGTGGCATTGCAGCGATTGATACTTTATCGCTGGGCAAGGTGGTCGCCTTAAGTAATGGTTTATTTATTTTGGACACAGGATTTATTTGATACAGAAACTGCAAAACATCTTATATTAAATTGCATTCCCTTGTATCCCGCCTTGATGTGCTCATAAATTGAGACTATGAATGTAATATAGAGCAAAAAAAAAAAGAATGACTAAATGGGCGTGTTCTAAAAGAATTTAGAAATTAAATATGTACGTTGGGGATAGTCTAGTTAAGTAAGTGTTGAGTAGCTTTTAGTCGAACATTTTACACGATTGTCACTAAAGAAAGGTGTGTTTTGAAAACGTTCAAATGTGAAAGGAAAATAGGTTATTGTTCAAGGATAGGGATGATGGAATAGAATCGACGAGAGGTAAAATAAAACTTTAAACAAAAATAAATAAATAGCTAAGCTAAAATATAATGTTACGTAGGGGGGTGAAGGAGGGCAAAAACGGGAGTGGGGGGAGGGGGGTAGCTGAACTTTTTATATATATACACCCACCCACACTCGTATAGAACAAGGCTTGAGAAGGGGGGAATAAAGGGTGCTGAAGGGGTGGTGGATGAGAGGAGTGTAGGGGGGAGGTGGAGTGGTAAAGTCCCTATGACTGTACTGCTTGTCGGCTTTTTGTAATTCTGCGTTAATCTGCATCACGAGCGAAAAGCTTCCGCTCGGCGAAGCGTGAAACGGGACACAGATTAAATCCAATTCCCCGCGTTTGAAAATGGAAAATAATTTTACATCAGCAGCAGCAGAAGTAGCAGCCAACACCAACAGGAACAAAACTTCATTTTAAAACATTTCACAGTTTCAAACAATTTATAATTTAAAAAAAAAAGTTTCGGGAGGGGAAAAAGCAAGTCTTGAATCTTTATAATTTCGTGACAAGGGAATTAATTATTGTTACTATCTATTGTTTGGATTTAGAATTAAACTGTTATTTAATCAATTTTTGTAGTCACACGTTCAATACTGAGGTTACCAACGACTTAATTTAAGGTATAGGAATTGTAAGAGTAGTTTGAAATAAATGTACCCATATTTGCTTGGATAAGGAAATCGCATATAAAAATGTACACCTATTTCCCCTGACCGGAATTCGAACCTTAACCTTTCAGTCCCAGGTTAGCCATACAATGTAATCAATACAAACTATACTGTGTGGCTACAGGTAGAAGTTTAATGTGATTTAAATTATCTTTTGGATTTTTTTTTAGTTGAATACTAAACCTAGTAGGCATTTAAACACACATTATGATAGTCCATCAAATATTTTTTAAATACTATTTTTAATATGATTTCCTTCGACCTTATTTGATTGTCAAATGTAGGCCTATAGTACAAGTATGGCTAGTATAATAAATCAAATTTGATTGTAAAAATATAAATCAAGTAACAAAAATTGTAACCCCACCGATTGAGTTGTTGATAATATTAATAGCATTTAGTTTTTAGGTTTGTATCCATCAAGTAAAAATATTTAGTGATATATTAGCTAAAAATTAGTGAAATTTTTCTAAAGCGTTTGACATAAATAAAATTGAATAATAAAAATTTACTACTTGTCTCAAAACAAGGTGATACTTTTTTTTTACTATTCATGAAGAAATAAATACATTAATTTGTCATTAGTGAAAATATATGGTCAATTATTTAATTTTGTATTAGCTGTGTTCTATTATTTGAACATAAATATTGTCTGATTGAATTTGAAAACAAAAGTAAATTATTCACTAATAAAGTAGGCTTGTATTACATTCTAAACAAATGATAAAAACAAACAATAACATTTCGTTAGGTAAATAACGCAAATATTTTGTTTGCAACACCTACTACTAATGAGATATATAATTTAATTATGGTATTTATAATTATTATTATAACTTTGACCATTAAAACCAATATTAATATGATTTATAATCTATGAACAGGTAAATAATTGTACACACATTTGTTCTAATATACATTTGTACATTTTAAGTTAATTGATAACTAAAATTTTCACGTGATATTTTTTTTCTTTAATACCGCGTTTCACAACTCGTTCGGGTAATACGCTTATATACTAATTACGCTAATATTTTTAGTGATTTGGGAAAGCTATATTTATACAACCATGATTTGCGTGGAGGTAAAGTGAAAAACAATTTTGAAAAAACCTCAGTACTCCCGATCTAGATTAGAATCTCGATCTGCCCGCCATCGGGAGTCAATTTCACTGACCATGCATCCACCGAAGCGGGTTTGACGTGAAATAATAGATATTAGAAATAGCTGTTTCGATGCAAAACAAATTTTATTTGACTGAGTGGTCTGGGTGACTGTTGCTTACTGTATGTGCATAGAGCGTACTATTTTTTGTAGGACTATTATAGTACATGGTGTTAGCGTTAGATATTTACTATCAAATGTTGTTTTAGTTCAAACTTCACAAACAAGTGTCTAAGTCGTGTACTGATGATAAAAGCCTTGCTTATAAAGTTCACATAAAGTCCTTCCCTTCTAAAATGTTCGATGTAAATCTGATACTTGAGGTGTGGATGTAAGGCACGCGAGAGAAGAGTAAGTGGTTTTTAAAATTTTGTATTGCAAAACTTTTTCTTTTTTGCCAAAATAAATACAATTTTGCTCAAGACGAAACAAAGAGTTTGATTTTCTTCACATGGTGATATCAACAGTTGTTAAATATCTGCCATGAGCATAGAGGCATTAGATGAGAAACTTTTTTAAATGAAGAGAAAAAGTTGACATTAAATTCCAGAACACCCTTGACAATTTATTTTATTGCACCTGTACTTTGTTTGATTTTATTTAACTTCCTTCTATCCAGCTATAGATTTAACTTTCCGCCAATGAAAACATTGATGATAAATAAATGGAGGCATTATTTCAAGTCAAATTTACTTACAATACCTGGCTTCTGGATGATCTATATAAATATACTTTTATTAAACATGTAAATCAACTTGTTATGCTTTTTTTTACTAAAAAAAGTGCTTTTTCAAATATAGATAGCTTGTTTTTGCTTTAAAAGGTTTGTTTGAGGAGTAAATTATTAAAAATAATATATAAATATATTTGTAATAAGAGTTGTTTAAAATTCTGATCATGTTTTGTAATAAGCACAGAATACCTAATTTATTACATACCTTAAATGTTTTGAAGCTCTTCGATTTAGATCAATAAAATGTATACTACATATTTATAAATGTACTAACTAAAGATATATTAAAAATACTATATATATCCATGTAGCTATTTAAAACAATCTTGATAATCACGAGATTAATTTTCATATCGCAAAATTTGAAATATGTTTACTATCATTAAAATATCCAAAATGTTGCTCTCAAATAATAAAAAATAAAAATCTGTAAAATTTATTTTGAGACTTTCTATCTTCCCACCCAAATCTTTAAAATGGTAATGGATTTCTTTTATTTTCGTTTTTTCTAGAGTCAGCAAAATCGATTTTATATAAGAGAGCTACAGAAAAGCCAAACAAACAAAAAATAAAAGTATATAAAATCCGTCTTTCTCTGAGAAAGTCTTTTCCAAACATCACCAAAAAAAAAGTTACACAATATAACTGTGGTGGTGTATAGGAGAATGGGTGTGAGGGTGGGTTTTTGGGTGTTGGATGCAGTATGGATTCGGTTGAGTGGGTAGCGCGCTGGGATGGGCACTTCTACTGCTGGCGAACAGGTGTACCAACTCTCACACGAGGCGCTGAAAATCCCCGCTATAAACTGTGTGGGTGTGTGTGTGTGTGTTGCCGGCCCCCAAGCTGACAACCCTATGGCTTATTCTTTTTCAAGCGCTTCGCTATTCTTTTCGCTAGGAAGGTTGGGTTGGGGAGTTGAGGATGATGTGGTCTGTTATTATTGTATTCTATCTTTCATATCATCATCTTCACACGTGATGTGATGGAAGGAGTGGACAGGTGAGAGAGGGGGGAGGGGAGATGAAGCACTGAAGACGGAAAGTTGGCAAGGGATGCTGGATGTTAGACGCGCACTGTGAAACACGATTGTGTCACAAGCACAATGAACGAACGGAATAAGGAGAAAAACTGTTATATTTGAATATCGAATTGTATACATCGAGAGGTTTATAAAGTTAGATTTTCATAAGAAGACCCTTTCAGAAAATATACACTCTTTTTAATTAAACAAAAATTGATAACATTTTACTATCTTCATCTTTAATTTTGCACTACATATTGCTATCCATTCGTTTTATACACTTATTTACTGATTATGATGATATAATACGGATGAGGAAGGTTCAGCCTGTAGGATGTGTACCCGCATTTGTGTGGAGGAAAAGTGCAAAACCATTTAGGCAAAAAAAACCTCAATACACCTGACCGGGATTCGAACTTCAACCTCCCCGTTACCGGCAGTATATTTTATTGCGATAACGCCATATACCATGCAGCCACCAAAGCGTGCTATTTTACTATCTTATTAGTATTATTTTATAGTTAATGATATTATCTATTAAAAAATAACAGTTGAAGATCACAATAGTTGACGTATGAATACGTGAAAGTAGATTCGACAATTCTTATAGCTGTAAGATTAAGCTATTTCTATAAAAATTGGACTGTAGCTATTATAGTATTTTAGTTGGAATAATGCCGGGATCACGATCGACTTAAAGTTAACGTAACGTAACTTAACGGACTTCCTTGTGTTTTTAAATGGAAGCGATCACGATGCGGTTAACTTAACGTTGACTTGCAATTAACTTAACGTAATAGATGCCCTGGAAGTTCTTTGACGTTAAGTGAACGTTACTTGAAGGTTATCACGTGATCTAGCCGGCTAATCATCATGTGAATGACGTCTACAAAGATATTTATTCATTCATTTATTAGATTTATGACCATGGTCTAATCTTTAGCTTTAGTTCTAGTGGCCGGACATTTAATTAAAATAAACGCTAGTATCGTATAATTATAGAACTTTATAGAACAGACTCGATTCAAATATTGTAAATAAGTTAAAATCATAAAGCTTTTATTAAATAAAATGAAATAATGTATTGCTTTCAAATAGATCCTTGTTATTAAAATATAAATCAACTAACATAATTTTGATTATAAAAGCATTAAAATCTGCTCAAAAAAAGTTTAATGATAAATATCTATAATATCGGTAGAAAACAGTAAAAACTCAAAGATCATACACACTAATACAAATAGTATATAAATCACAGATTAAAACACATACTCTAGAATGGAGATGTTTGGTTCGAGTTGTTGCGTTAAGTTACGTAAACCGTGATCACACATCTGTTTTCCTAAGTTAAGTTAACTTTAAGTGAGCGTTACGTAACGTTAAAGCTAAGTTGATAGTGATCCCGGCATAAAGGTATACAAAAATACAAACATATTTTGAGGTCAACATTGATTATATTTTACTATACTATTGTTGTTATTTTATGGGTAGGCTATTGATAATATGTATGTATAAAAAGTGACAGCTGCAGATCACGTGGCATGACGTATGAATATATCAAGGTAGTTTTAGTAAATTATATAAATGAAGGATAATTTTCTTTCTGCCTGAATACTACTATACGTATGTATTCTTGGTACATCTACAAAAACATAACTTAATAGCAAACAATGATTTTATTTTTCAAAACTTAAAATCTTTCATTGCAATAAGAACTGCAAAAACACCTTAACTCACTTTCCTTACAACCCCACTGCGTGTAAAATTGAGTTTTAAAATATGTTTAACATATCTTTTTGTTGGGAAGCAATCATGTTTTCTCTTGAATAGCAAATTTTGTTCTTTACTAAACATTGCTATTGCTATAAAAAGAATACCACCATGTTTATTAAAGTTTTTTTAATGTTTTACTATCCAAACACTTTATTAAAAATCCTTTTCTTAGCAATAAAAATATTAAAACAAATTCCTCCATAAAGTTTACTCTTATTTGCATAAAATCGTAAATTTTGGAGAATATTTCGTGTCTAAATACCAATTCATGAGATCCGAAATTTACGCTTATTTAATAACAAAAGTTGAAGAAGATATGAAAGTAAGAAATTTACACTAAAACTGTATATGGGGTAGATCATAATGAGAGAAAACATCCCTGAGTGCACCAATACAGGATTCGAGCGGATTACCTAACTAGCGGGCCGAGTATTAGACGTTTGTAAAGAGTAAAAAAAAAAAAAGATTGTCATCTAAATATCAAAAACAAGTACGAAAACTATTCTTTCCAATGCTAGTTGAAATAACTGATTTAGATAAAGAATTTTTGTTATAATTACCAAATTGTTATATATTTAGGCCCATACGTGAAGTCAGGTTATCGAATAAACTCACTTTGCTCGTTGGGGGCTCTGCCCTCGAGGCCCCGGTGAGTTTTATTTACAATTGGATGTAAACTAATTTAATTCCAGTACCGTGTTTTGATAGGTAGTATCGTTTAGCCACAAGAGACCTCCAAAGGAAGGTCTGCTCCAAAATTTTGAATTTTGAATTACTTTTTCAAGGCAAATTTACCAACTCCCGCCAGGCTCAGAGGTCAGTCTCAATGCTATACACACGGTCAACTACCATTTCCAACACCGATTGTGACGTTACACGGGGTTGTGGGTAATACTCAAGGCCTTAGCCATGGGTGGGGGGTTCAACCCCCTCCAAGTTGACAAAAAATAAATTTAAAATTACTGCTTTACTGTATTTACGGGTTTAATAAGAGAACAATAAAGACACAAAGAACTACTTAACTACTCACCAGCATTTTGGTGCTTGGGTAAATATTTACAATATATGTTTATTCTATGTTTATTCAAGCAACAAAGCTGTGTAGACCCATGTCAAGATATTTAAAAAAGAAATAGTAACTATTAGCATGGTATTAATGATTGTGAATATAATGATGGAAGGGGGTAGGTCTTTGAGATTGCAAAAAAGCAAAACCATTCAGCTGGAAACTACAGTGGTTCCGAGTAAAAGTACACTTTGTAAATGAGCCGGTGAGGAAAGAGGAATGAGAGGGAGGGATTGGAAAGAGGGGGGCTTACAATCATCAACTTTTTGAGAATAGCATACCTGGAGATAAGCACAAACTTGATTTTTGTGGGAAAAGTGACGCATTAAAATTATTAGTCAACAATTTTTCAGCTTTGGTCAAAAAGTGGTTGGCATAAATAAAAGGCTCGGTGGGTTCCATGGAGCCCGTGGGCATAGGGTTGTAGACCCCTGTTATAGTGAGCTGAGGTTTCCTTCTCACAATATAATAGACTGAATGATGGGAAGACTGGGCTTCGATCCCGGCAGAGTGTAATGAGGGTGTTTCTTCCCCAAATGGTTTCCCAATATTCCTTCACACAAACAGGGTACACTTCCCCTTGATTCAACTTAGTCCATTCCTAACACATTAGTGTAGTTAGTTCATGTGTGTTTAACCGAAAGGGTAGTAAGAAGCGGTGCTAATACTTTAAATGAATTAATACTGTAATACAAATAATTAAGAAACCAGCTATCGATTTTAGTCCGACACCTTAGCTCAGTCATTAGCGTGTTTGTTTACAAAGTTTAGGGTCCCGGATTAAATTTCCAGCATAGCTGGGAAATTTTCTTTTATTGAAATGTAGGTTAAACCTTTCACAGTGCTGAATTAACGTCTGGGGGCTGAATCCTGTGTTTGTTATAGACTTAAGTTAGTTTATAAGTCGTGTGCTGATATAGTTAGTCGGTTCTGAAAGTGCTAGTCTCAAATAAATGAAAATGAAATGGTTATCGATTATGACCAAAAAAATATTTTCTAAAAGGTGTCTTCACACAGTACAATTTTTAAGAGAGGCGTATTTTATAAAATACTTTTGTTACGGCCAAAATTGAAAATAGTTTATGCCACACCATTAGTATTATTTTATATCTATAAAAAGTGACAGCTTCAGGTCACATGTCCTTTCTTGTGAATACGTGAGATTATATCTAGTAACTTTTGCATCCGTCAGATAGCTACAGTAGCATCCAATGAGCATTGTTCTATACTAGAATCCTACTATAATCATCATGTATCCGCTAATAACTTACATTCAAGGAATCTTCTCCCTAAATACTTGCCAATAAAGGCACATCCACGGACTCTTTACAAAAGAGAACAAATTGCAGACGATCAATCATGCGCAAAATAAAGGATAAGAGGGAGGTGGGGAGAGAAGTAACCTAGCAATACACCCCTTCACCCTCTAACTAACGTCATCTCATCACCTGTAGACTATCCGTTACTTCACTCTCCACGACCTTCCGTCACCATGGTGAGAGTCGGGAGAGCCGTCACCATAGCAACCTTCATTATTACCTCCCTATAAAGGGCGGCTTGAAGTGGCCTCCCCCCACCCCTCTCGTCTTCTACGTGTGTAGGGATTACCGCCGCCTTCAATAACACCCCCGCCTACACCCCCACCCTAGCTGCACGCGCTGAGAATAGACCACGCAACCTTTAATCAACGAGCAATTAAGCTCGTGTGTGTAACCTACCTCAATCGAGATGGAATGATTCTTTCTTGACAAGAGCCGTTTCTATGAATGTCAAAAGTTAGTAATTAAAAGAAGAAAAAAAGAAGAGGGGATGATTTAGGGATGACTTGAGCCTTCAGCCCTTTTAGGTTCTCTAAACCAGTCATATTCAACCCTTGTTTTTTTGTCCGCGTACTCCCAGATTTAATTTATTTTCAACTTTATAAGCCTCAAGTTGTTGGTGCATACATATTCTATGATGTAATTTATTTGATTTATTTTAAATGCATATATAATATAATTTATAAAATAATAAGGAATATAATATTATATACATATGTATAGATATTAAATATGTTACGTACACCTACGATGTTTTCACGTATCCCTGGTGGTACGTGTACATCAGGTTTAATATCACTGCTCTAGACTAGTTGTTCTCAAAGGGCGTATCTCAAAATTTTAGACTTTGAGTTATTGTAAAAATAAAAAATAAAGTTTCAATCTAGAATATTTATTTAAAAAGAAACAAGATAAACGTGTTTGGAAGCTTTAAGATCTTTGTTAATTTTCTCCACACTTCCCTATCCTTGCATACTCCCTTCACTTCAACAACATCCATTCACCGAGTAATACATGCTCTTTTATTCTTAAAACTCTTTAATGTTTCTCTTTTTCATACCTTCGTCTACAACATTTAGCCATGTCTTACATGGCCCAGCCCAGGGGCCCACCAATTATTTTTTTATGGAAGTCCGTTTTAAAACCTCGACATAATTCCGCGGTCCGGACTCAAGTTCAAGGGCCTATAGGACTTTACTAATTCAAAAACGTGATTTTTTTCCCCTTTTAGTTATTTTACTTATTTATTATTGCTGGCCTTTCATGTCTACTACCCGCTCAACACCGAAATAGCAACATTTCTTCTGTTTATCGCTATCTCATCAAGGGTCCTTAAAAATGTATATGCGGTCTAGATGTGGACCGCGTTCCGCCATTTAGTAACCACTGGCCCTAGCCCTTCCTTTTGATTCACACAATTGACGTAAAAGTTTTAAATTTCATAAAAAGTGCGTTTAAGGAAGGTAAAGCTTAAAAATAAAATAACAATCAATCTCCAACAAATATGCTACACTTAGTCTTCCTTATAGGATAGCATTGTTATATAATGTATTCAAGCATTTTTTTATATTTAACAAGAACACAAACATGAATAAAAGGCATAAAACTAAAGAATCAAAAAGAAAAATCAAAAGTATATTTCAATACAAACCACAAAAATTTGACTCATTTTAAAATAAGGAAAAGGTATAAACTACAAAGTGCTTGTCTATAAGATAAACTGTTTGAAAGAAAAGTCTAAAAAGAACCCCTATTTTGCCTCGTTTACATTTTTGTATTTCCACGTTCAAGTGTTTTCAAAAAATGTTTTTGTGTACCTATTTCATTATTTTCAGTGTTAAAAAATAACCTTCTGAACTTTATGCCATGCGATTGTCATTATATTTAGACTATAAGTTTAATTTGATTTGTTCAGATATTAACTGAAGATAAGTTAAAATAATGCAAATGATTATTTGTTTATTAGACGATGTTATGGCGAGAGTGTAGGGGGCGTGAGATTGGCAACACTGTCATCCATTGCTATTTTCCTTTCTGATACAACCATTGAACCTTCGTATTAGTCTGTATTATTTTAGAAACTAATCCAAAATGTATCGCGTGAAATGAAGAATACATGACTATGTTTTGGAAACAATATTAAGAATTTGTTCTTATACTTAACAGCTCAGTTATTTTTTGTTTTATCTTTTGGGGCTTATATTATGTTTGATATTTACTACTAAGACAATATGTTAGCTAAGTTTGTAGAGTGTTTGCTTATTGATTCAAGTGTCTTAGTGTACAATTATTGGCATGACTAAAAAATATATCATTTGTGAAATGTGTTTTTCCCCTTTCATTGTAGTGAAAAACGCCCGGGAGGCGTGATGTTTTGTCTGTTCTAGATCTAAGTTAATTTATAAGTCATGTGTGGATATAATCAGTCGGTTCAGAAAGTCCACGTCAAATACCTTGAATATTAAAAAAAAAACTTAAGGTGGGAGTGTAAGAGACGCAAACTAAGGCCAATGTTTTTGAAACTTTTTATTGTAAAACATTTTTTTGCCCAAATAAATAAAATAGTTCTCCAGTAGAAACATGGTGTAGTCTTCTTCTTATAGTGACATCAATCGTTGTTTATATATTATTTAGCACCGCGTCTTACTACCCGCTTGGGTTATACGCTTTAGGTACTAACTACTCTAATGTATTAGGCATTGGGAAGGTTGAATTAGAGGATGTGAACCTGCATTTGCGTGGAGGGAGAGTGGAAAACCATTTAGGAAAAACCACCCCCAGTTCACCCGACCGAGATTCGAACCTCGATCTCCCCGTCCTCAGCAGTCGAGCTCAACACGACTAGCGTGTTAGCCAACTACGCCACCGAGGCGGGTATCAACCGTTGTTGAATATCTGTTATGAGTATAACTGTATAAGATGAGAAACCTTTTAAATTAAGAGAAAAAGTTGTCATTAAATTTAAGTACACCATTCACAGATATTCAGCAACTGTTAATATTATCATCCGCATTAAATTAGGCTCTGTTTATATTGGAGTAATATTTTTTTTATTTTGAATAAAAAACATGTGTTTATATAAAAAAAACTTGCAAAAAATAAGGCGCTTAAATCACTTTCCCTACACTCACACCTTAAGGATTATCATGTAGCTCTATAATTATTTCTTTTACTACCAAGACAATTTGAGGAAACAGTTGACCAAGATTATACATTATCACGATGACGTATGGCATACGTCATATGCTCTCAAATTTGCAGCGTTCGTAGACGACCATAAACCTTGCACATGTATCGTTCCTTATAAGCCCCCCCGACGCTCTTACACGCCGCGGTGATTGCTGTGAAACTCACCCTCTCTCCACCCCCACAAAACACCCTTGTGCGTATGATCACACGGAGACATTGAAGTGCGCGCACGCGTCGATGCAAGGTTCATTTTCGGAACCCCTCTTCCCTTGTCTTTTAACTTTCACCGACAAAGTTACATACACCGCTCTCTGTGAACTCGTTCTCGTCTCTCTCTCTCTCTCTCTCTCTAGAGCCAGGATCGCCACCACCGACGAAATTACANTCTCTCTCTCTCTCTCTCTCTCTCTCTCTCTCTCTCTCTCTAGAGCCAGGATCGCCACCACCGACGAAATTACATACCTTATGACGCGTGCCGAACAACCGCAAATAACAGCCGAGGGAATTATTTCCTCGCGTCTTCCTCGCCCCCTTGCCTCTTCTCAATAACCCAACCGAAACCCTCTTCGCAAACTCCATTCCCCATCTCTATTCCTATCTCACTTTAAGTTCTTCTCTTTAGAATTATTCTCTATCATGTCTCTCTTATGTCACTTTTATACACTTTCTGTTTTTTCCCGAAGTTTGTTCGGAAGTTGCGGTTCAACGAAAAAAAGTCGGAAAAATTATTGCTGTCGAGCTATGTTGCGAAAAAATAAAAATAAAAAACCTTTTGAAAGTCACATTTAATTTACTATCGTACGAATAAAAATCTTGGCACAACTTTAAAGCTATAAATAATGCTTTATAAAATTGTAAAATAATAAAAACAAAATTTGAAATATTAGTAAAACAATGTTGGTAACTTAGAATTCGTTTATTATTTTAGAGCAATGCTACCAACTATACAAAAGAAATGTGCAATACAATGAGCAGTAGAGTTAGGGAATTGGATTGTATATCAGATTTCAACTATGGATTTTGGGGTAAGATTCCGACTAAGGCCACTAAAGAAATAGAAAGTATTAGTGTTAGAACTTGAGGCTCTACGTTCAGAAACTTGATTTTTTTTTGTTAGGTGTGATACTTAATAAAATTAATGTGCTCCAAACGAACTTGATTCTTGAGAAGACTTTATGTACTACCAGAAAAAATCACAAGGATGAAAGATAGATTGCGATTATGAAATATTTCAAACTTTTAAGCAACCTTAAACAGATATGAATGAATATATATATATTTAATAATTGCGTCTTACTACCCACATTGGCTGTAGGTCTATATAAATTTTAATTACGCTAATGAGATAGGAAGTAAACCTTACAATTTTAGATAAAATACCAACGCATTTTCATGGAAGAGAGTTGTAAAACACCTATAAAATATCCCTTTCTGTACATATTCAGCCGGGAATCTAGCTCCAATCTCCAACTTCACCTTCAAAACCAAACTGGGTGAGCCTAACATTTAGTCCGCATAGTCACCAATGTAGGTCACACCATAATTTAATGATCAAGGCAATTTCTTATCTAAGATACATGTCTTTTAACTGAGAATTAAAGCCAAAATGCAAATATCCGTTTAAGCGGCTGAATAGTCTATGGCATCACTCTCGTGTTAAACTGACCGGTTTCTGATGAGGAGGTCGGGGTTCGAATCCCGGTCTTTTAAGACTGCTCCCAAATGGTTTTCCGTTCTCCTTCCACACAAATACGTGTGGCTTACCTATATAATGCTTCCTTCTTCATCCCTAACCTATTACAGAAACCATTAAAAAAATATGCGTATAACCTGAACAGATAGTAAGAAGTGGGAATTTAAAAAAATGCAAACGATCCAAATCATAACGTTCTATCAATCATGGATTGGTTTTAACTTGCACGTCTATGAACGATTAAAATTTTTTTGTTTTCAAGTTAAAACACAACACTCAATTATGATAAATACAATTTTTTTTCCCTGGAATGGGGAGGGGGAATGTAATATACTTACTTTTTATTCTAAATTAAAATCCCCAACTTTTTTTATTTAATTCTTTCCTATTGTTCTCTTCTTTTTACCATACTACTTGTCAGACTCCCCCTTGACTTTTTCACCCCTTTCCTCAAGTTGAACCTGCAGGTGACAGTTGAAACTCTTGTCATCACGACAATTCGATTTCGATCAGCACGCCTCGATTTCACACTCGGATAACTTACTGACTCAAGTCTTTCCACCTACACACCCACCAGCCCCCCCTTTTTCTCTCCCATCCTACAAAAAGAAAGAAAAAAAAGGGTGCCTATCCTTTTATTCTGAGAAGATAGTTGGTCCTTGCTGCACGTGATTTCAGTCCCCCTATTCCTTGTCTGAAAAACCTTTTCATACCAATCTCATCTTGTCAACTTTACCAAATATCTTAGCTCGTCATACCTTACATCTATCTACACACTGTCCGTAAGGATTTAAATACTTCACGGGAAGCGAGCATTCTCAACCTTAAGAATTTGTTAACAAGGACGTTTCTTGCATCCAAAACTATGTCATCCCTCAGAGGCAGAACAAAGGGATACAGAAAGATTATTCTTGCATCCAAAACCATGTCATCCCTCATAGGCAGAACAAAGGGATACAGAAAGATTGTCAGTGTATCCTTGTCGGTGGGGGGAAGGGAATAAGACACAGATTCCTACTTTGATCGAAGGATGAACCCGAAAAAGTTATCAAGTTACGTCTTTTTACCTGAGAAGGTCTTGATGAAACCCAAGAACTCTTCGTTGATTGTTGTTTTTTTAGGCTAACCAAAAACATTGAACCCATGATTTAATACGCTATTGTCCTCTTGTTTACTACAATTACATTCGTAGAATAGACCCCAAAACCACAACTGACTGACTTATATGTAGCAACATATCCTTGTAGAGTCCTTTCAATTATTATTCTGGGTATCATTGTTATTTGACTTGACAAAAAGAAAAATCCGAAATATTTCTTTAGCGCTTTTTTTTTTCATCGCCTTTTCACTATCCGCCTGGGTTACATGCAATGAAATTACACTAAAGGGGTATGGATGAGGTAAGTAGAATTTAGAGGAAATGTGATCACATTTTTGTGGAAGGAAACGTTTTTTGTTTGAAGGGGGTATTTAAAGAGTGAAAACTATTGGTAACGCCTCGTAATGAAAGAGGAAAAGGGGCCGTGAAAGTTTTTGAAAATCCATTTCTAGGATGCTATCAGTGGTAGCTAGATATTTTATTTATTTATTTTTTAGAGAAAAAAAATGTTGTACACAGTATGGACTATTCTATTCTAATTTCATAAGTTATCTCTTTAATGAAACCTTTACCTGCTCCAGTGGTAGAATGGTCTAAGACGTCGTTCTGGCAATAAACTGAACTGCCGATGACGTGGAGATCATGGTTCGAATTCCGGTCGGGTGTAGTTAGAGTGGTGTTTTATAAATTATTATTATTATTATTTAGCACCGCGTATTATTACCCGTTCGGGTTATACGCTTTAAGTACTAATTACGCTAATGGATTGGGAAAACCAAGATTCGAACCTCGATCTCCCCGTCCTCAGCAGTCGAGCTCAACACGACCAGCACGTTAGCCAACTACGCCACCGAGGCGGGTTGTTTTATAAATGCCTGTCCACTTTCTCTCCGAGCTAATTCGGGTACACTTACTTTATATTTAGCATTCTTCATTCCTAACACATTAGTTTAATTAGATCATATGCGTGCAACCCAAATGGATAGTAAGATGTGGTGACTACGTATCTTAGTCTATAATTTGATAAGCCCGTTTCCGATAATTGAAATTATTAGGAAATAGATGAAAAGATTTTAACAAACGATAACTCATTTTAATGGTTAGGTGACCACGATGTCAGGAAAAATAGTTTACCATGAAAACCCAATTTTCAAAGATAGTTCCTAGTTTTTCATTCTTTGTTTAATCACCATAGAAACCGTTATTTGCGGGATGGCTGAAAATCTCTAAATAAAATAAATCTCTTTGGCTAAAAAATAATAGCTCGATCTGTATTTTTTGGTCCGAACACATCACAACTTTCTCTTTGGATGAATATTTCTCTTTGGTTGCTGGTCACAGCACATCTAAATTTAGATTACTAATCTGGGGAAACATTTATTTTTATTGGAATTTTGCTATCGTTAATTTGCATTTAAATTGATAATATTAAACATAATTTGAAATTTAAAAGGTTAAGCTGTTAAGTTCGTGAAAATATTCTCTACGTTTAACTATTTAAGTATAAGTTTTGGTGTTCATTTTTATTCAAATAAAGGGTTTTGATGTTCATTTTATTCAAATAATAGGTTTTGATGTTCATTTTTGCTAAGAGTAACACAATACAAATAGATTAGTTAAGCTATGTTTTCATTCTACCGCGTAATTTTGATAGAATATTTAAAAGTAATATTTTTTGTACCCCATTTATCTTTTCACATTCTTACAAATACAGTAATTTCAGTTATGTTTCCATAATGATACTTAATTTTGAGGAAATTATATTTCAAAGTAACGTAATGTTTTGTGTGCCACATTTATATTATCATATTCTCTATCTCTACGTGATACATTCTCTCTAAAGCTATCACACATTCCCACTCACACTCTCTTCCCTCACACACATTCTATCATCTCTCATTCTCTCTATCACAATTTATCCCTTTCTATCACACACTATGTACTCTCACATACACTCTCTATAACACAATTTCTCTAATATTATCTTTAAAACACTCTCTCGCTATCTCTTAAATGCTCTCACTCTCTCTTTCTAAAACGCTCTCTATCTCTCAAATACTCTCTCCCTATTTCTCAAACGCTCATTCTATATCACTCAAAAGCTTTCTCTAAAACTCTCTCTAAATCACTTTCACTCATTCTATAGATCAATCTCGATCTCTTTATTTCACACTCTCTTTCTCAATCTCAAAATCTCTTTATCTCAAATTCACACTTTCAATTTCTCTTTAACTCTCTATCTAACTTTCTCTCCACCATTCTCTTAAACTCTGTCTCTATCTCACTCTCACTCACTCTTTCTCTAAACTAATATCTCTCTCTCTCTCTCTCAAATTTCTCCCCCAATTTCTCTCTCACATGCCGCCATATTTTCTCTTTTACACAATATATCTCCCAAAATGTTGCACTATATTTTTTCATACACCCACGCTCACACACGCTCACACACTTTATCACGGATTCTCCCCCACATATTATTTTCTTTTTATCTCTCCACACTTTCTCTCACTTTCTCTCATACACGCTCTTTCTCTTAGATGCATTCTTTCTCATCAGACCCACATTTTTATACATCATTTAATAAGAATGAACGGTTTTGTCGATTCTAACCAAAGAAGTCATTTTAAAGGTTCGGGGTCCAGGATTCCTGCAAAAATATTAGCCTAAATTTAAAACTAAATCTTCCTTGTGAACGTTCCATATTTTCCTTCTGTGTGGGCATTGGCTAAACTTAACATTAATTCTTTGTTTACATCACCATGGAAACCATTATGTGCATATTATTGTATAGTGGTTTTGTGCAACGAATAGACAGCGAGCTGGGAGAGGGGTCGTTTTAAATTTCTCATCGTGCATGGAAAAGGTAAAATATAAGTTTTGATTCAAATCAAACAACTAAAGCCAAATACCCATGTAATTTGATAGCCTTGATGAGTATATTTTTAATTAGAAAGTCAAGTTAGGTCTCATTATATTTTTTTCTCAATAAAAAATATAAAATTCATTTTTTTGCAATAATATGCAAGCATCGCTGCAACGATCCACTAGTTTCATATATAATTTGACAAGCTCGTTTCCGGTAGCAAAAACTACGAGGAAATGACTGAACAGATTTTTACAAACGACCACTCATTTTAACGAATAAGAGTCCAGGATGTGATGAAAAATAGTAGTTTTCCATGAAAACCCGATTTTCACCGATAATTTTCAGGTTTTCATTATTTGTTTTGTCACCATGGAAACCGTTATTTGCTGCACGAATGTAAATCTCTAAATAAAATATATCTCTGTGGCTAAAAAATAACAACTCAATCATTATTTGTTGGTCCGAATACATCATAGCATTCTCTTTGGATACTAATCATAACACATCTAAATTTAGATACCTAAACTGGGGAAACATTTATTTTTTATTCTTTATTTTTATTTTATTACTATTTTGTTATCTTTAATTCACATTTAAATCAATAATATTGAGCATCAGTCTTGATATTATTTTATTTCAAATAATGGGTTTTAATGTTCATTTTAGCAACTAGCAACATAATACAAATAAATAAGTAAAGCTACGTTTTCATTTTACAGCTTAATTTTGAGGATATGATGACATTTAAAAGTAATGTTTTTTGTACCACAGATATGTTTTCACATTCTCTCTCTCTATCTGGCACTCTCTCAAGCTCTCACACACTCTCGCTCAAACCATTTCCCCTCACACAGACAGACGCACAAACACACTATAGCACACTCTTATATATCCCTCTCACACACTCTTTTCCCTCACATGTATTCTCTATCACAACATTTCTTTAACATTATATTTATTATACTCTCTTACGCTCTCTCTACAATGAGCTCTCACTCTCTTTCAAACGCCCTATTTTTCTCAAATGCTGATTCTCTTGAACACTCTCTCACAAACGCCCGTTATCTCATTCTCAAACGCTATTTTCAGATTATTTTTCTCAAAATTACTATAACTGTTTCTACACCCCTGAGAGATGCTGGCTGGTATTGTGAGCGAGTGAAGGGACTGACCTTTATGCGGCATCTTCCAGAAGGCGTCCGCGGCGCAGGTGGGGTCCCTCCCAGCCGCGCCCGCCACCAGGCTCGCTCCTATCAACGTGTTGGTGTGGTGGGTGAGGGCCTCGCGAGGGAAACAACTGGCAGCCAGAAGCCCACCCGCCTGCAGCAGACTCGCGCCCAGCCTGACTGCTGCTGCTCACTGCCACCACTGCAACCAACATGACAACACTGATATACCTCTCTACTGGCCACGTGTGGGAGGAACAACTGACTGCCCTCACTGCAACCAACATGACAACACTGATATACCTCTCTACTGGCCACGTGTGGGAGGGAAAGCTGCAGGGTGGATGTTGCTGCTCTTTACCACCATTTTGAAAAATAGTTACGAAATAGCTGACATACTATGAGGGTCTTCCACTGTTTTCACGGAAAAAAACTAAAAATATTATTATTATTATTATTATTATTATTATTATTATTAGCACCGCGTCTTACTACCCGTTCGGGTTATACGCACTTACGCTAATGTGTAATGGTAGGGTGATTGTGANCAACCAACATGACAACACTGATATACCTCTCTACTGGCAACGTGTGGGAGGAACAACTGACTCTCACTGCCACCAACATGACAACACTAATATACCTCTCTACTGGACACATGTTTAATGGAAAGCTGCAGGGTGGATGTTGCTGCTTTTTACCACCATTTTGAAAAATAGTTACGAAATAGCTGATATGCTATGAGGTTCTTCCACTGTTGTCACGGAAAAAAAACTAAAAATATTACTATTATTATTATTGTTATAATTATTATTATTATTATTATTATTATTAGCACCACGTCTTACTACCCGTTCGGGTTATACGCACTTACGCAAATGTGTAATGGTATGGTGATTGTGAGATGAAATGGAGGACCTACATTTTAACGTGGAATCCGAACCACGGTGGAGGCCTGGCACACCCCACATGCACAATATGTCTTGTCGTCAGAGGTGAAGGAAGGGTTTGGTGATCAGACATCGGTGCCGGGAAACTAAAAATAGTTCTTGTACTAGTTTTAACAAATATGCGCAGCGCCTAGTCCCAACACCCACCTGAACGTTTGTGTCATAAGGTTTGTCTAATTAGCCTAGCTAAGGCGAATACTTAGACGTTACATGAGGGTCTGAAAGGATTTTAAATAAGTTCTAAACTGTGCAAAAAAAGAAAAGAAAAAGCCGAGCTCTAGTCTGTACTGAAAAAATAAAAAGTTAGAAAATAACGGTGGCAGTATAGAGAATGCGAACTTAAATCATTGTTTTAGCAATTTTTATAACAAACACATTTTGTACAAAATTAATAGAATATTCTCCACTAAAAACATAGTTTTTCTTCATATGGTAATACCAACAGTTGTTGAATATTTGTCGTGAGTATAGCGGCATTAGATTTTAGATGCAAAATAGAAAAAGTTGTCATTAAATTCCAGGACACTCTTTAGACATTCCAGAACTGTTGAGCTCACCACGCGAAGAAAAGTAAACTATGTTTCTACTGGAGAATTATTTGATTTATTTTGACCATAAAAAGCTTTTATATAAAAATTGCAAATGTATTGCTCTTATATTGCGTTTCCTACACTCCTTAATGAAGGAAAGTGTAGTTTTTAATCAGTTACTTGATTTTTTAGTTTAGACATAATAACACTATAAAAATATGTAGATGAAACCTATTTTTAATATGTCCTTTTAATGTTGTTGGCTACGTGTGTATATAAACTGCTTGGCTGTATTAAATATTTGTTCGTGAATATAGTGAGCATAGCAAACATTTATTGTGACTTTTACCAATTTGTCTTCATTAACGAAACAAAGCGCTCCAAAGTGCCCTATGACCTGACACCTGTGACCAGACGATGACAATCACATGGGAAACACAGCAATGGACCAGTAGAGTATTCTCCACTTTGGCATGAGTCTGCAAGATTGACGAGTTATACGTTGTAGGTCAGGGGTGGGACAGCCTGGCTATGGGATTGTTGATCAAACAGGGCTGGGGCCGATTTGAGGCTTGTGGGGGTTTTGAGTCATGTGGGGAGCTTGAGGCTTGTGGTGGGTCTGAGACGTGTGGTGAGTCTGAGACTTGTGGTGAGTCTGAGACTTGTGGTGAGTCTGAGACTTATGGTGGATCCGATACTTGTGATGGGTCTGTGACTTGTGGTGAGTCTGAGACGTGTGGTGGATCCAATACTTGGGGCGGGTCTGAAGCTTGTGTTTAATCTGAGGCTTGTGGTGGGTCTGAGTCTTGTGGTGAGTTTGGAGACTTGTGTTTGATCCAATACTTGTGATGGGTCTGTGACTTGTGGTGAGTCTGAGACTTGTGGTGGATCCGATACTTGGGGTGGGTCTGAAGCTTGTGTTTAATCTGAGGCTTGTGGTAGGTCTGATTCTTGTGGTGTGTCTGGAGGTTGGGGTGGGTTTGAGGGTTGTGATGGTTTTGAGGCTTGTGTTTGTTTTTGAGTGTATTGGTGGTTTTCTGAGGCTTGGGGTGAATATGAGTGTTGTTAGGGTTCAAAGGTTGGATCTACTTAGGGTAGTTTTTCCTAAATGAATTTCTACTCTCCCTCCAATAAAATGTGGTTAGATTTCCTCTAAATTCTACCTTCCTCAGCCTTATATTACTAACGTAACTAATATATGTATATATATATATATATATATATATATATATACCTATATGTATATGTACATATATATAGCCCAACCAGTTCATGAAACGCGACGGAAAAAATTTTGAAGTGTTTTTTTTACTAAACTATCAAAAATGTTATGTGATGGAGCATAGTAGTCGGTGATAATGTTTACGACAAGAAATGGGTTTTAAAAAGGTTGAAATAAAAAAAAGTACAGCCTTAAGAAAACTCGTCTTATATCAACATGGATTAAACTTTGACAACTCGAAAGTGATAGAGAGGATCCCAATTTAATCCGAAGACTTGTATTTGTAAAGGATACATCAGCGGTTCCTTATACACGAGTTAGCCTAGTGGACTGAGTCGAGAAAACAAGTCTGAGCTCAATATTAACTTATCGGCAATCTTAACTAAAATTATTTAATAGATTTAAAAGCTGTTTTAATTTGGTTGAGAGATCAAAAAGAAACCAAATCTTTCAGGTAAACTAATTGAGTTGAGATGTGCACCTCATTTAGGGGTCATCCATAAGCCACGTAACGCCCATGAAAATGAGGAGGGGAGGTAGCATTGTCCAATTGATGTTACATGGGCTGGGGAGGAGGGGGGGGGCTACATCATAATGTTCCGCAAAATAAAACTTAAACATTCTAGTGTCGAAAAAATACTATTGTTAGTATTTAAAATGTTTTGATATTAATTTAAAATTATTTGATATTTATATCAAGATTTTAAAATAGATTTTGAGTAGTATAAAACCTGACACAAATATTTCCCTACGAAATAATACACTTACTCTTTATATGTAAAGTTAAGTAAACATATGATGGTTGGGGGGAAGAGAGTCAGGCTAAGTGTCTACATGGTGTTACATTAAGGGAGGGGAGATGGGGGAGGCTTGAAGAAGTCAGAAAAAAGATTTACGTGGTTTATTGATGACGCTTTAACCGGAAATATAGTAAGCTTATCTCCTACTAATTTCCACTTTATTTTAACTAATATTATTGTAAAAAAGCTAACGCTTAAACAATCAATGTACAAAATCTCAAAAGTTGGAAATTATATTTAGGTTACAGATTAATAGCTGAATCAAGTATCATAGTCGTTCATTGAAAAATGACAAGGAAATCTAACATTGGACCTATGGCTTAAAACGCACATGCTCTACCACCTGAGCTAGCCAGGATTCTTCCGATGTTTAGTTAGGCCATTTTTTCCTGTTTCTTTTTAGCACCGTGTCTTACTACGCGACCGGGTTGTATGTACGCCTATGTACTATAATACTAATATGTTAGGAGTTAGGCAGTTTTAATTTAGAGTTAGTACACCCACATTTTCGGGAATGGAGAGTGGAAAATTATTTAGGAAAAAATACTCTCGGTGCACCCGAGTGGGATCCAACCCCGATCTACCCGTCTTCAGCAGTCTAGTCTAACATTAGAGTAGTGAGTTTGACCACGCGGCCACCGAAGCGGGTCAATCTTTACTCATAGTTGAAGGTATAATCAGTTATGGCCGTGTGGAAACCATTTCCTGCCAATTGTCATTGCTATTCTTACAGCAGCATAAAGTTTACCTTAAAATCATAGATAAATGTGGTATTAATGATAGCTCATGATTCCTACACGTCCATCACAGACTCTGCCTCGGGCTTTTAAATAAAAAAATTACCCTTAGCATGGGACTATTCTAGGATAGCTCAGTGGTAGGGAATAGGTGTGTTTAATCCAAGAGTCCTGGGCTCAATTTGCATGCCATTTTTCCATTTTACGAATGTTGTAATTATGGTGGGGGGCATATTTGAGCCATCTACAGATCCATAGGACCTTAGTTTGACCCCAGCCAGTGACTAAAATAAATTGGTGTCTGTATAGATTCGTAGTGGTCACAAAATTATGATTCTCCTGATATTACAATTAAATAGTAAGTAATTATAAAAATGAACATGAATAGTTTTATGAAATCTACTGTCTTCAAGAATAACAATAGTCTTGTTTTATTCTCCCTTGATTATGAATATTTCGTTTTGAAATATATATTAAAGTTTAATTTAATGAAAACTTTTTCTCTTTGTTTAAAAGGTTTCTCATCTAATGCCATTGTGCCAATTACAGTTACTCAACAACTGTTCATATCACCATGCGAAGAAAATTAAGCTTTACGTTTCTACGGGAGCAATTTTATTTATTTTGGCTAAAAAAGAAAATATTTTGCCAAAAAAGAGTAACCTTCTCAGCCAGTATTATAGTTGAAAGCCCACACACAAAATGGTGCATTATTTTAGGTCTAATCACGAATCAAATTAGAATCAAAGCAAGGTTTTTCAGAACTAGAATGTGAAATAATTTATCTGAGAAGGTTTGTTTGGCGTTAGGACATCCTCTTAGTAAACGTTAAACGTACCATCGGTATTCTGAATGGTTCGACGAAAATGTCTCGAGAATACTCTAAATGTCTGTTTAAATGTTTTAGTGTAAACATGTTGAATTAATTATGCGATGAAACTTCTTAATGGGTGGTGTGTTTTCTCTCTTGGCTGACGCTACATTGAATGTAGCTGCGATGTGTGACGTTATAAATAATAAAATAGAAGATCCTAGATCTTATCTTGTACTTTTTAATTTCTTATCTCAAAAGAAAGTATTTTAATCATAAACAAATTGAACTCAAGATTATGATGAATCTTTACGTTACCTCAAACACAAACAAGTTGATTTTACAATTCTGTCTGCCCCCTGTATGTCTGTTATTGGCTATGAATCTGGAACAATTTCATGGAGTTTGTTGAAACTTAATATTTAGATTTTATAGGACTATATATCGGGACTTTTATTTTATTTTGGCATTAACCCTTAAATTAAGGCTAGTTAATATAATAAATGAGTGATTTTTTTATTCTAAATTTTTCAAAAATGAGTCTAATGATTTTGTTTAAAATGCATGTCTAGGATTTGTTTGACATGACAAATATTGTTTTTTGGGCAAACATTCCTTGAATGGTAGTTTACTGATGGGAGATTTTTAAAATAGCTCTAAATGTTTTGTTCAAAATAGATATCTGGAGATGTGTGTTATGACAAACAACGTATAATTATTTTTGGGGTGAAACCTCCCTTATGGGTAGTTTACTAACGATTGATTTTAACGTTTTGGTTCCAAGTGGAGAGCTTGGGAGTGTTTTATATGACAAAAACAATGTATATTATGAAGTTCTTTGGAAGAAAAATCAATTATAAGTAGTTTAATGAAGATTCATTTGCGTAAATTTTGAATATTTTTGAAACTATATAAACTAATTTTGTTCAAAATATATTTCAGGGGACTATTTTATATGATAATGAGTAAAGTTTCTTAATTTTTCTAAAACAAATTAATTTAATGGTAGTTTACTTACGACAAATTATAGAAAATATGAAATTTTTCGAAATTGGCTTTAATGATTGATTTCAAAATAGATATCTTGGAATAGTTTTTCATGATAACTAAATATAAATTTTTATTTTTACAAATTACAAATACAGTAGTTTTAGGGTGGTCTGCAAATAATTTATTTTCTAAAATTTGAAATTTGTTGAAAAAAATCTTCAACAATTCGGTCTAAGCTTTATAAATAAAGAGCATTTATATTGATTAACAAGATTGGCTATTTGCTTTTACGAGTAAAATTTATTTAGGGTAGTTTACTAAAAGTCTATTTTAGAAGATTTTCTTTGAAGCTATAATACTTATTATGGGAAAGTTAGTGCATACAATTTATTTTAGGTAACAATCTATACATTCTGACTTGGCCAGCCTCTTTGTCTAGAGCAGTGGTTCGCGAATCCCCTTGGGGCTCGCAAAATCTTCCAAGGGGTTTGCCAAAATATTTCTGTGATGGTGGATTTTTGCAGCACTTTGTGAGGAAAAGAAGAAGCATTTACAAACGTTTATCGTTTTACACTGAAGTCAGGTAATTATCTCGAGGTAGAACTCTTACAAGATTGTTTGAACTTAAACACTAAGTTTTCGTTGTTCTTACTAACCATCCATTTCACAAAGCAAAGTTCATGCAAGATCAGATGTGGCCCCAGTTTTTGGCCTGTTTGGGAGATATTTTCTCAAAAATGAACAGTTTAAACCTCTCTCTTCAGGGGTCAAATATTGATATTATTATATATTATTGTGCAAGAAATTATCAAGTCGTTCGTAAAAAAAATTAACTTTTGTAAAACGTGTTTAATTCGCGATCAAACGAAGTGCTTTGATATCCTTCACGACTTATTGTATAAAATCATCCTTATTTGGAGGAAAATGTAAAGAACGTGTTTATAGGACGCTTGAAGGGACTTGGAAAAACCTTCAGAGAATATCTCCCAGCCATGTCCAATAATAACAATTGGATTTACAATCCCCTCGAAGGGACACCAGTTTTGAAATCCTCCACATTAAGCGTGAGTGAAAAAGAGCAGCTTCTTGAAATTTTCACTGATTTTTAATTAAAGAAAAATAAATTATTTGTCATTATTGGTTTCTGGTTAAGTTTAAAGGATGAGTTCTCATTGTTAGAAAATAAAGCTATCAAGGCTTTGTAACTTTTTTTTACGTATTTGAGCGAGAAACTTTTTCTTCATATGCCTATATTTAAAAAATAAATACAGAAACAGGCTCAATGCTGAAAGTGACTTAAGACTTGATTTATCGTCTGTGGTTCTGGACTTTAAAAATCTATGCCAGGGGTTCCAACCCTATGCCCGCGGCCGCGGGTGCCATGGCGCCCACCAAGCATTTTGCGCCTGCCTGCCACTTTTTGACCACAGCTGGAAAGTTATTGACTAATAATTTTAATCTGTCAATTTTCCGGCCAAAATCAAGTTTGTGCTTATCTCCAGGTATACTGTTCTCAAGAAGTTGGTGATTGAAAGCCTCCCCTCTTTCCAACCCCTCCCTCTCATCCTTCTTTATTTGCGGGCTCATTTACAAAGTGTACTTTATTATTCGGAACTATCATTCTACTCACTAGTACCATAATAATACTTATATTTTATTTGTAAATATCTTTATATGGGCCTACCCAGCTTTGTTGCCTAAATAAACACAGAATAAATATATATTTTTAAAATGTACCCAAGCACCAAAATGGTGGTGAGTATTTAATTAATGTCCTTGTGTATTTATTTTGGTCTTGTTAAAACCGTAAATAAAGTAGTTTTTTTATTGACATTGACTTTTGGTTTGGTAAAAATTGTTTCAATGGTTTAAACTGGTTTTGGACTAACTTTGCAAGTACCGTTTGCGTTATTTTACATGCAGATTTAAAAAAGGATTCTTTAAATTTTAAACTCACAATTTTTTTTTAAATAATATGAATCTGTGTGTGTGTTATTGCATTATGAATTGTGTTCAGTCATAAATTTACCTTGAAAAAGTAATTGGTGCCCGACGCACTACCGTTAGTTTTGAATGGGCTCTAAGGTACAAAAGGGTTGGGGACCTCTGCTTTATGCCATCCAAAGCAAGAGCATCCCTCTCACAAAGTCACGTGAAGAGTTGAGTAGGCCTACAGAACTTTTTTTTACGTATTTGAGCGAGAAACTTTTTCTTCATATGCCTATATTTAAAAAATAAATACAGAAACAGGCTCAATGCTGAAAGTGACTTAAGACTTGATTTATCGTCTGTGGTTCTGGACTTTAAAAATCTATGCCAGGGGTTCCAACCCTATGCCCGCGGCCGCGGGTGCCATGGCGCCCACCAAGCATTTTGCGCCTGCCTGCCACTTTTTGACCACAGCTGGAAAGTTATTGACTAATAATTTTAATCTGTCAATTTTCCGGCCAAAATCAAGTTTGTGCTTATCTCCAGGTATACTGTTCTCAAGAAGTTGGTGATTGAAAGCCTCCCCTCTTTCCAACCCCTCCCTCTCATCCTTCTTTATTTGCGGGCTCATTTACAAAGTGTACTTTATTATTCGGAACTATCATTCTACTCACTAGTACCATAATAATACTTATATTTTATTTGTAAATATCTTTATATGGGCCTACCCAGCTTTGTTGCCTAAATAAACACAGAATAAATATATATTTTTAAAATGTACCCAAGCACCAAAATGGTGGTGAGTATTTAATTAATGTCCTTGTGTATTTATTTTGGTCTTGTTAAAACCGTAAATAAAGTAGTTTTTTTATTGACATTGACTTTTGGTTTGGTAAAAATTGTTTCAATGGTTTAAACTGGTTTTGGACTAACTTTGCAAGTACCGTTTGCGTTATTTTACATGCAGATTTAAAAAAGGATTCTTTAAATTTTAAACTCACAATTTTTTTTTAAATAATATGAATCTGTGTGTGTGTTATTGCATTATGAATTGTGTTCAGTCATAAATTTACCTTGAAAAAGTAATTGGTGCCCGACGCACTACCGTTAGTTTTGAATGGGCTCTAAGGTACAAAAGGGTTGGGGACCTCTGCTTTATGCCATCCAAAGCAAGAGCATCCCTCTCACAAAGTCACGTGAAGAGTTGAGTAGGCCTACAGAAAGCCCATGGCTTCTTTGGCGCTGACTGACAGCTCACAGCTGACTTCTGACAGTAAACATTTAGATATATACCTAAATTTTTACCGCCAGAAGTGACAGCTGCTAAACACATGTTTTTGCAGATCATTTGGTTCGGAGTAGGGATACATCATTTGGTCTGGTAGCTTTTCAAAGCCGTGAACTGTCGGTCAGAACCAAAGAAGCCATGGGGCTACTGTAGCAGTTAAAACTTGTAAACAATTTTAAGCTTAAATTGGCATGGAGTTTTGTGATTAAAGGATGGTATTTCAGTTATGCCAATGCAGCAATTTCCACTACCACGTTAAAAAATGTGAAATGTGATAATATTGTGACAGTAAAGATAAGAAAATGTTACTACATTACTTTGCTTATTTAATTTAAATTTTTATTTTTAAAGCAAACGTATAGTTATTATTTGAACTTGTACTTAAGTAGTTTCAATATTTGGTGGGGTATCCCAAAGTAACTACAGGAGCTATAGTAGGTTAATTTAAAGGTATTAAACATTTGGATTACAATTGATAAATAAATTTCATATAAGTTTGGTATAAAATTATGAGCTTGGCTATGGATATTCTACCAGGGGGTTTGTGAACCTCGGATGTTTGTCAAAGGCTTTCGCGAGTCGAGAAAGTTTGGGAACCATGGGTCTAGAGGTCTTGGGTTCGATTCCCGGTGGTATCATAAGTATATTATTTCCTAAGGGGAGTTGTTCCAATGTTTGACATTGGTTGGTTAGTTAGGCTTAATTATGGTTTAATATTTCTACTGACACTACATAATCATCATCATCATCATGATCTCATGGGGCCGATAAGCCAGGGTAGCATAGACAAAAAAAATAATTTAAAAAGTTTATTTTATACACGCACCACTGAGCACGCAGAAAAAGGTGTCATACCCAATGTTATTGTTTGACAGGATCAAGGAGGTCAGGGTTAGAATCTCAGCTGGGTGTACTGACTTTAGATATTTTTCTATATTATATTTGTTCTCTCTTCATTTCTTAGGCAAATTAGGGTAAAGCTAATCAAAATTTTAGCTTAATTTCTATATTATAAATACGTGGATAGTCCGGACTTGTAGCCTATTAAGACGTGATGCACTTAAAATTGGTTCCGACTAATCTATCGATAAATGAAGATTAGAAGGTTTTTCAAGAAGGGTCATTCAAACTCACCGTGCGATAAAGATGTCGATAGTTTGTGAAACACCCGGGAACTAGATTAGTTTCAATATAATCGAGTGTTTGTTTAGATTATGTTCCTAAGCTGCATTCATTTCCAAAATGTGTTTTTAAATATCAATTTAAAAGTGAAATTTATCATATGCTTGAATAAAAAAAAAAGAATCCATTAGTGTGATTTTAAACACCACTTCTATCTGTCCATGCTATTGTAATTACTCTAATGGGGTAGGGATGGGAAAGTAAGCATTTTAGAGATAATCGACCTATATTTGCATGGAAGTAGATTGGGAAACAATTTATAAAAAAAACACCTTCAGTAGAACCTACTGGGATTTGAACCTCATCTGGTGTTAAATCAGTGTCTTGTTATCGAGTAATGTCAGATTAGGCAGAGCGTGTTTAAAGTGCACCTGTGAATTGTTCTCATTTAACACTCATTGAGCAGGTATCAACGGAAGTACTGTACATCCCTAAGTGAGGTACGTAGAGCTGAGCCAACATATGACTGGTCAAATGGGGACCAAGTTTGGTAGTGCATAGTTACAACAGGCACACAGCTTTAGAGGTATCTGTTTACCCTGATATTATTATTATTAGCACCGCGCCTTACTACCCGTCTGGTTCATACGTACTTACGCTCATTTGTAATAGTAGGGTGAATGTGAGATGAAATGGAGGACCTACATTTTAACGTAGGATCCGAACCACGGTGGAGGCCTGGCAATTCCCACAAGTTGTTATTAATACACGTCTTGTCAGAGATGATGGAAGGGTTTGACATTCATATAAATCTGTGCGGGGACCGAGGATTGAACCCCGGACCCTCAGCACATAAGTCTGACCCTTACTCCTATACCACCAAGTCACCTGTCCCCCTAGCCTGATAATGGTACTAGACACACTACTGGTATTAATATCGTATTTGATTAGTGGAACTAGGTGTTTGAATATCAATAACAAAAAAAAAGTTTTATTTTAAATGCAACGTATTTTATTGTTCTTGTGATCAATTCACCAACTTCACAAACTAATTTAAGGTGAAGGGAAAGGTGACGCGAGAAAAGACCAGTGATTTTGAAGTTTTTATAGCAAAACATTTCTTTGTCCAAAATAAATAGAATATTACTAAAGCATAAACGTTTAGTTTAATTTTCTTCAAACCCGCCTGGGTGGCGTAGTTGGCTAACGCGCTAGTCGTGTTGTGCCCGACCGCCGAGGACGGGGAGATCGAGGTTCGAATCTCGGTCGGGTGAACTGGGGGTGGTTTTTCCTCAATGGTTTTCCACTCTCCCTCCACGCAAATGTGGGTTCACTTCCTCTAATTCAACCTTCCCAATTCCCAATCAATTAGCGTAATTAGTACTTAAAGCGTATAACCCGAACGGGTAGTAAGACGTGGTACTAAATAATAATAATAATAATAATTTTCTTCAAATGGTGATATCAATTATGGTTGAATATCTATCTGTCCTGTAATTTTGTGAAACTTTTTTTCTCGTCATTTAAAAAGTACCTCATCTAATTCTGCTATGCTCATGACAGATATTCACTACTGTGGATATAATCATGTGAAGAAAATTAAACTAAAATTACTAATGGAGCAATATTTTATTTATTATTGCCAAAAAAAGTTTTGCAACACTTTATTTATTATTGCCAAAAAAAATGTTTTGCAACACTTTCTCACGTCCCCTGTATCCCCACCTTAAGGGTCATGGCTTTAGGACGATGAATATAAAATTATCATACTTTCATTTTAAGACAGGAAACACTTTTTTTTTTAAATTGCAGTTTATTATTGAACTACGAGCTACTAGTTGTAAGCCAGTAAGTAAATAAAACAAGCTTAATAAACCCCTGTTGATCTCAGTGAGGTTCCCATTCCTCCCAAAGCCTAATACCACCCCCTATCTATATCCCCACTTCTCACGAGTACTTTGTGATTGTTAGAAAAACCACCCTTCCTGAGGCTATTCATCCCATAAACACTTGTTCGCCGCCCCAGTCATAATACAACCCTTGTAACCTTTCAGTCGATGATATCCTATACAAATGGCAGCCTCCTAATGGCATATTTAGGGAAATACACTCCCCCTCCCTCCTGCAAGAATGTCAGTTAGGCCACGTTAGTTTCGTGAATAGTCACCGATTAGTTCCGAAACTGAAAGTCTATCAGGGGTGTTCATAATTGAATATTCGATCCTTTTAATGTAAAGTTACCCGTTTTGGTGGTTGAATGGTCTAAGTCATAGTTATTTTAAAACCAACCCCAATACCCCCATTCAGGGTTTGAACATTGAACTCGTCACCAGAAAATCAGACAAGATGGTATCTCGCCTGTGTGTTTAAAGCATCGCAATCGCTCTCATTTGGTTTTAACAACAACAACAACAAAAGTTTCCGAGTGTGTAATGGCATTATTTTATCATCCCCTTAAATTTACGAAATAAAAGTAATGTGCTATTATATTAAAAACTTAATATTACTAATATTATTTTAGCTGTAGTCACAATATAATGCAACGCTCCTTTTATATTCTCTTGACCCGATAGGCTGGAGTCTTTTTCAAAAGCGAAAGTTTGATAAACAAGGAAGAAACAATTGAATGGTGCAACACACGCGTAGCTTATGGAACATTCAAGAAGGTAGAATTATCTTAAGTAAAGTAGCCCCATGGCTTCTTTGGTGCTGACTGACAGCTCACAACTGATTTCTGACAGTCAACATTTAGGTATATACCTAAATTTTGACTGTCAAAAATGACAGCTGCTAAACACATGTTTTTGCAGATCATATGGTTTGGCGTAGGGATACTTTAGTCTGGTAACCTTTCAAAGCCGTCAGCTGTCAGACAGCACCAAAGAAGCCACGAGGCTACTGTACGTCTTGGTGAGGGGAAGCTCAAAACACTCTCTCGACTGATATCTCCTGAAGGTAGCACGATTGCTCCAAGTCGGGCATTTCATATTAACTGTTTGGATTTAAATAACTACGTGTGATACCGGGTCACGTAATCACTTTTTTTTCAGAACATGAATTACATTAAATAAATAATTAATTGATATTTATTATCAATTTCAATCCATCCCATACCCTTGAATAAGATACAGGACGGACAGGACGTGGTAATAGCCAAATAATCAAACCCAGAGCTGTAAGATCACCAAGCAGGAACGGTACCGGGGCGCCAAAGCTGTACCGTTCCCGTTTGGAGGATCGTAAAACTTGGGGTGTCGATTATTTGGCTATTACCACGTACTGTCTCTTATTCGCGGGTATGGATTGAATTAAAAATGATGGTTAAGTTATAAACTTCAATAATTTATTTATTTAAGTCCATAACTTATCTGAGAAAAGTGAACACGTGACCCAATATCACACGTATCTATTTGATTTAAAGCAGTTAAATTATGCGCCTGAAGTGAATTAAGCGTGTTACACTCTCAACTGAGAGCTTCCGTTCACTAGGGCGTACATGGTAGAATTCTACCTTCTCGATTGTTCCATAAGCTACGCGTGTATTGTACCCCTCGTTCCTTACACGCTTGTTTACTTCCAAAGAAGAAAAAGTGATAAAATACCTTAAGCTCCTACATTATTATTAGCACCGCGTCTTACTACACGTTCGGGTTATACGCACTTACGCTAATGTGTAATGGTGTGGTGATTGTGAGATGAAATGAAGGACCTACAGTTTAACGTGATATATACCTAAATTTTGACTGTCAAAAATGACAGCTGCTAAACACATGTTTTTGCAGATCATATGGTTTGGCGTAGGGATACTTTAGTCTGGTAACCTTTCAAAGCCGTCAGCTGTCAGACAGCACCAAAGAAGCCACGAGGCTACTGTACGTCTTGGTGAGGGGAAGCTCAAAACACTCTCTCGACTGATATCTCCTGAAGGTAGCACGATTGCTCCAAGTCGGGCATTTCATATTAACTGTTTGGATTTAAATAACTACGTGTGATACCGGGTCACGTAATCACTTTTTTTTCAGAACATGAATTACATTAAATAAATAATTAATTGATATTTATTATCAATTTCAATCCATCCCATACCCTTGAATAAGATACAGGACGGACAGGACGTGGTAATAGCCAAATAATCAAACCCAGAGCTGTAAGATCACCAAGCAGGAACGGTACCGGGGCGCCAAAGCTGTACCGTTCCCGTTTGGAGGATCGTAAAACTTGGGGTGTCGATTATTTGGCTATTACCACGTACTGTCTCTTATTCGCGGGTATGGATTGAATTAAAAATGATGGTTAAGTTATAAACTTCAATAATTTATTTATTTAAGTCCATAACTTATCTGAGAAAAGTGAACACGTGACCCAATATCACACGTATCTATTTGATTTAAAGCAGTTAAATTATGCGCCTGAAGTGAATTAAGCGTGTTACACTCTCAACTGAGAGCTTCCGTTCACTAGGGCGTACATGGTAGAATTCTACCTTCTCGATTGTTCCATAAGCTACGCGTGTATTGTACCCCTCGTTCCTTACACGCTTGTTTACTTCCAAAGAAGAAAAAGTGATAAAATACCTTAAGCTCCTACATTATTATTAGCACCGCGTCTTACTACACGTTCGGGTTATACGCACTTACGCTAATGTGTAATGGTGTGGTGATTGTGAGATGAAATGAAGGACCTACAGTTTAACGTGGAATCCGAACCATGGTGGAGGCCTGGCATTCCCCACACTCACAAGTTGTGATTAATACACGTCTTGTCAGAGGAAGCTCCTACAGCCAAGATAATATTAATATTATTATATTAAATATAATAGCGTATTCTACTGTGTAAATGTTAAGGGCTGATAAAATGTTATTCCAAGTGTTGCAATATATTACGCAAGAAGTGTATAGTTTTCAAGAGAGTGTCACAGTCATAGTGGTAAGTATTAATGTGGTTTTTTTAAAGGGAGATGGCCACCCCTTGTAGCCATGAAAGGGGTGTACAGTGTTCAAGTAATTGGTGCAGTTAGCGTGACACAGGGCGTCACGCCGCGTGAGTAAGTACATCCAGTGGAACTAATGCTGTTACTCGCTCGATAGATGACACCCCTCTCCTCCCTCTTTACACGGTCACAAACATGTGTACACACGGTCAAAATAATATCGTGTTTCGTTACAGGAGAATTTATAACATTTGTGATTAGGGAGAGAGAGACGCTAATAGCTTCTTTAAATCGTCCTCAAATAATCAATATTAAGGTGAGGTTGTATGGGACGCTATAAACGGTGTTTTCGCAGTGTGTATAGCTTTTTTTAAATAAATTTAATATTGCTCCAGTATAAATATATAATTTAATTTTCTGTACCTGGTGATATCAATGGTTGTTGAATATCTGTCATCAAAATAGCAGCGTTAGATGAGAAACTTTTTAAATGAAGATAAAAGGTTGTCATTAAATTCCAGGACACCCTTGGCAGATATTCAACAACTAATGATATCACCACGTGGTAAAAATTAAACTCTTATGTTTCTATTGGAGATATATTTTGGTTATTTTGACCCTAATAATGTTTTGATATAAAAACTGCTGTAAAAATACTAACCTTAACTCGCGTTTCCTTCAGTTTCTCCTTAACATGTACAACTGATTTTTCTTCACCGCGTCTACCTAACCGTTCAGGTTATACAGATGCATTTATTAACAATAATTAAATAGGTATAAGATAAGTAGAATTTAAGAATAATGTATCAGCATTTTCGTAGAGGTAAGGGGAGAAACTATATGAAACACACTCACTTCACCCGACCGGAATTCGAACCTCAATATCCCCGTCACCGACAATACGAAAATGACAGTTTTGACCATTTAACCACTGATGCGGGCTCAAAAAATGTATAGCCATCGTCTAAATTTAACCCCAAAACATTTTGTTTGTGGGTATGCGAATTGTCAATGGGGCGGTATTTCTTTGAGTCAAAATAATTAAACAGAGTCATTAACCTTGTGCGGCGAACACTTGAATGTACAGTACTTCTGAGGGTGGAGAAAATAAAGTTGATGAGGGAGCGTATCATAGAAATGAGTGAAATGATTATTAAGTTTCATGCCCCCTTAGTTACTTTCCCATCCCCCCTTTGCCCAACAAAAAAGTGAGTGGAAAAATTATGTGTCTCCATTGACTGAACCCAACATGCGCAACTTTGTAGTTCATGGCACCTCAAGTTAAAGGACCTCTTGACTTTATACCCCACGCGTGCGTCCTCGTCAGTTGCATACCGCCAATGTATTTTTGCTCCCCCTCACCCCCCTTTCCAACCACATCTTTCCTTCCCTCCACTGGTCTATTTGCGTATGGGTACCGAACGCATGTCGTTAAATGGGGTGCCAGAAGATAGTTAGCTAGACGGTATGGTTAAAAACATACGCGGACCTCATCAATACGACCTTTGAAGTCAAAGAGACGAGAGTTTACAAAGTAATATAAAAGATCTTCTTAAAAAGAAGCTCAAGTTTCTTTTTCTTTACATTCCTGAATAGGATTTATTTCAAACATGTATTAAAAAGTTTGTAGTTTAAAAAAAAGGTTCAAGCACACGTTCTGTAAAACATAAATATAAATTTAGGTCCTGCTTATAGCTTAGAGCAGCGTTTTTCTAACGTCTCCGTAAAGCCCAAAGCGTCCAACACTAATCCAATTCTTGATATTTTTTAAATATCACACTACATCTCTCACCGATGGACGTAATATTGTAAAAATAATTAAAAAGCTAGTAATATTTTTCAGTTAGTCCATAAAAAGTTTGTTTTAGTCGCATATGATGTCCGTTACTTAAAACCCTTATCAAGTTAACGGTTAAATCAAAATTCTGAATTGAAATTGATCTGCTAAAACGGACCCTTTCTTCCATGAAAGATAATTCCGGATCCCCCCTCCCCTTTCTCAACTATCCTCCTCGTCATCAAGAGGTCAGGCGGGGAAGTTTCCCCCAACTTGAAGTCTGAAAAGGCTGGGGCCCTAGTTGGAGCAGAGGTCAACAGAACAGTTGGCATTCGAGGGTTGTCCTCTGAATTGCATGAAACTGGCTCGAATCGACCTGACGACAGACAAATGGGCGGAAAGAGTACACTCCAACATCCACAAGGTCACAAACTTGGTAGACTGATCTACTTAATTTAAACATAGGTTTCTTAAAACTTAAAAAAGAAAGTTATTATTTATTATTTAAAAATAATCTCATTCAAATGTATGCATCATTATTCGCAATGCAATGCTGCAGTCACTGGCGAAAGCTGGACATGACCCTACGGAGCAGAGCTGATGAATTTGTATCAACCTTTTTGTGAGTTCTGGCCTTTATATGCCAATAAATTCTGGGATACAGGCGGCTATAAATAGTACATTTACACGAACATTATTGCACGTGGATCATTTCTGATTAAACATTAATGGAGATAAAGAGTTAATAGAAATTCCTAGTAGTGAACATTGTTTTGTTTAAATATTTAATGATATTTGAATAAAAATTGCATTGAAAATTCCGTTTTTGACTATTTTAGAATAGCTTCACAGATAAGTACTGTGCACAAATCTTCATTATGTCATAATATAGAGTTTACTGTAGTTATTAACAAGAAACTTTGTCACTTTGTCTTCCATCGTCACTGCGGAAAATGTCGAGTAATCATTCGAATACAAATGCACTAGACTCATTTCTGGCATATCGTAGGTGTTTTTAACTTATTATAGCGTCTCGTCTTACTACCCGTTTATGTTATAAGCCTAAGTAATAATTACGATAATAAGCTAGGAATTGGTAAGGTTGAATTTAGAGGAAGTGAACCCACATTTGCGTGGAGGGAGAGTGGAAAACCATTTTGAAACCCCCCTCTCCCCAATTCACCCGACCGAGATTTGAACCTTAATCTCCCCGTCCTCAGCAGTCTAGCTCAACACAAAACTAGCGTGTTAGCTAACTACGCCACCAAGATGCGTTCATAGGTATTTGGATTTCCCTTTTTCTCCAATACCTCACGTGCGTGCGCAAAACAAATGCGGATGCGAGCCAGAAGCTGAGTTGGGCCTGCCACGATGAATGTTCTTAAGGTGGAAATTTAGGGAGCGTAAGCTTAAGGAAGTGTTTTCGTAGGTTTTGTGGCCACACTTGTTTTAGCCAAAATAGATAAAATATTGCTCCAATAGAAAGATACAGTTTAATTTTCTTCTCGTGGTGATACCAGAAGCGGCATTAGATGATGAACTTGTTAAATGAAGATAAAAAGTTGTCATTAAATTTCAGGACATTCTTGACAGATATTTAACAACTGTTGATATCAACATGTGAAGGAAATTAAACTCTGTGTTTCTACTTGAGTAATATATTATTTGAGGCCAAAAAAAATTATTCTAGAAAAACTTTTAAAAAACTGACTTATTTTCACGTTCCTTATACTCCTAACTTAAGTATGTTTCCCTCATAAAAACCACACCTTCTTAATCACAATAAACACTTTTTATAAGTAAAATTTTAACCAAAATGTTGAAATATTTTTTAACAAATTTCAAATTTTCAAAAATAGGTTTTTTGTAACCTAACTTAAAAAAATTTTAGTTTGTAAAAATAAAAACGTAATTTTATTTATCATGAAAAACTATTCTCAAATACCCATTTTGAACTTATCTTAGAAGTTAATTTTGAAAAATGTCCAATTATTTATGATGTTGTAAGTAAGCTACCCTTAAACTAACTTATTCTAGAAAAATATTATTATTATTATTATTATTATTATTATTATTAGCACCGCGTCTTACTGCCCGTTAAGGTTATACGCACTTACACTAATGTGTGATAGTAGGGTGATTGTGAGATGAAATGAAGGACCTACAGTTTAACGTGGAATCCAAACCACGGTGGAGGCCTGGAATTCCCCACATTTAGAAAAATAATCACATTATTTTTGATCATGTAAAGTATTCCCGTGATCGAAATTAATTTTAAACAAAATCAATATAGATATTTTCGAATAAATTCAAACTTTACAAAAATCAGACATCAGTAAACAACTACTATAAAACTGTTTTTAGAAGAAAAAGGCCTACATATAATATTTTATGATGTAAACATTTTTTTAGCCAAATCACTAGTCATTTTTTTAAACTATTTGGATACAAAAAAAGTTCAGCAAACAACCCAAAAACATGTCAACAATTTGTACAAAAAGATACACAAAGTATTTTTTTTTCACTACCTAGCAAAACCATTAAGTTTGTGCCATTCTATACAGTATTTTTTTTAAAATGATATCTTATAAATATTGGTGGCTCAACAACTATGTAGAGATTATCTGAACTTAAGTAGTTCTTAAATCAACTAAGTCTGGAAGCCACTTGTCTAAGGCTTTTCTTTCGCCATAGACTAGACCACTAAGGTTGTTTTTTTCCAAAGTCATTTTATACTCTTTCCACACAAACACACACGGCTACACCTACCCTAAATTCACCCTTCCTTATTCCTAAAACATTGGCGTAATCAGTATATTTACGTACAACCTTAATGAATAGTAAGACTCGGAGCTAAAAGATATTTTTTTTAAGGGTGATTGTGAGATGAAATGAAGGACCTACAGTTTAACGTGGAATCCAAACCACGGTGGAGGCCTGGAATTCCCCACATTTAGAAAAATAATCACATTATTTTTGATCATGTAAAGTATTCCCGTGATCGAAATTAATTTTAAACAAAATCAATATAGATATTTTCGAATAAATTCAAACTTTACAAAAATCAGACATCAGTAAACAACTACTATAAAACTGTTTTTAGAAGAAAAAGGCCTACATATAATATTTTATGATGTAAACATTTTTTTAGCCAAATCACTAGTCATTTTTTTAAACTATTTGGATACAAAAAAAGTTCAGCAAACAACCCAAAAACATGTCAACAATTTGTACAAAAAGATACACAAAGTATTTTTTTTTCACTACCTAGCAAAACCATTAAGTTTGTGCCATTCTATACAGTATTTTTTTTAAAATGATATCTTATAAATATTGGTGGCTCAACAACTATGTAGAGATTATCTGAACTTAAGTAGTTCTTAAATCAACTAAGTCTGGAAGCCACTTGTCTAAGGCTTTTCTTTCGCCATAGACTAGACCACTAAGGTTGTTTTTTTCCAAAGTCATTTTATACTCTTTCCACACAAACACACACGGCTACACCTACCCTAAATTCACCCTTCCTTATTCCTAAAACATTGGCGTAATCAGTATATTTACGTACAACCTTAATGAATAGTAAGACTCGGAGCTAAAAGATATTTTTTTTTAAAAGGAGCTATCTTCTCCAATTACGACCAGTGATTTTGAAATAATAGGTAATGCATATGCCAACAATTTTTTTTAAGTCTTTTCTCTCTTAAAAACTGATGAAAAAGATTTTTAGTAGGGGTAGGCCTTAACTAAACTAAAATCGATTTGCCACTGAAGTGAAAACTAGTAAAAACTACCAGATTTACTTTATTTAATGTATCCACTCGCCAAACCAGCCAAACCATATGATATGCAAGACCATATGTTAAGTTGTCACATTTGACAGTTTAATCTTTCACAACAAACAATTTGTTTTAATTGTGTTTTTCTTTTAACAGCTTTTACATTATTGAAAGACAAACCTATGAAAATAACCGTTTGGATGCTTATTTTGTGGAGACGTTTGTAGTTCACTTAAAATTCTTTAGAAACAAGATCTTCTAAAACGATGCATTCTCTTAATAAATTAGGTGATCATTTTCTCATAAGAAAAATACGGGACTGTATCTTTTCAAAGGTTGGCTACTTGGACTTATCCATTAATTATTATTATTGAAGTATTATGCTTATTATTAATTTATTACTATTAATGCTTGTTAAGTTAATGAGATCTTGAGGCAGACTGACTGACCATTACGTGAATACAGTAAGCAGTGATTAGATAAGAATTCGGGGATTCCCGAGGGCTAAATTCCAAACTCAGGGCTGTCCATGTTAAATGATAACCGAAAATATTGTATCGTTGTTATGTTTTAGTAAATTCAGAAAGAAATTATCATAAAATATCTAAGTTTCAATTATTCACGTCATGTAATTTCTTAAATAGGGTACATTTACGGGACGCATAGTAAAATACGGAACATATACGCGGTTTTTCTCGGGCCTGTAAAAAAATAGATGATACTTTCAAATACGGAATTTTCCTGTAAAATACGAGATAAATTAAGATGGTAAACCTGATTACGTCATACAAATGGTGTTCAGTTGTGTCCATACACATCTGTTTACAATATTAAAAAAAGTTTTATTTTGAAACTAATATTTTGTATTACTCTTTAGGTCTATAAAAACACATTTATTTTGATTGACAATTTTAAGAATATACAAGTGTGAATATAGTGTAATACTTTTAACTTCGTGACCTGGCGGTCCAGGGGTAAGGTGTCAGACTTCTATGTTGGCGGCCGGGGTTCAATCCTCGGTCCCGGCACAGATTTATCTGATTACCAAACCCTTCTTCACCTCTGACAAGACATCTTGTGAATGTGGGGAATGCCACACCTCCACCGTGGTTCGGATTCCACGTTAAACTGTAGGTCCTCCATTTCATCTCGCAATCACCCTACCATTACACATTAGCGTAAGTGCGTATAATCCGAACGGGTAGTAAGACGCGGTGCTAATAATAATAATAATAATAATAATAATAATAATAATATATTTTAACGTATTGTTTTATGTATTATAGTATCTCTTGTTGCCTAACTACGAAACCAAAAACACAATTAAAAATCTTCTGCCAGTGGTTAATTACCAACACTTCAGTAGCGAATTGACTGCAATATTGGTGGTCCACAAATAGTTTGACACAGGAATGTATCTGGTTGGTACTTGGTAACAAAAAAAAAACCTTTAAAATTATCGTATTTAGGTGTCAGTTTTAAGTCAGTTAAACACGAACCATTATGAACACACTAATGTTTCTTAAGTGCCCATCTCACGGTCGATTAATCGAAATATTAGCTACAAGATTACGTTCGAACCAGAAAACTTATCTGAGTGCGGTTTTCTAATTCCTTCACTTGACGACAGTGGAATTAGAATCAGATGAATAGTTTTTAAAATAATTATAACTCAATATTTTTTTAAATAAAAAGAAATTCACCTCTAATAATTAATTTATAGTAATAATAATGATAATAGTTCCATGTTGACTACAATTATTTACTAACTTTTTAATCACCTTGTCTAACTTCCTGGTCAGTTTATATGCTATATATCACAATTGCTATAATGGGATGGGTATAAGGAAGGAAACATTTTAAAGGTCATCTACTCGAAAATTCATGGAAGCATATTAGGAAAACATTTAGAGAAAAACACTGAGATTTGAACCCCATCTCTCTTTTTCATCAGCAGGCCAGTCCAACACGAGAGTGACGCCTTAGACGATTTTTCCACTGAAGCAGGTAAACTCTTTTTAGACCCAAATCGGGATAAGTTAATTTCATACTATTTACCCTGATACAAAAGTTACAATAAAAACGTACTTATTAATAGCTAAATAAAATCTCAAACTATTTAACTATTTAGCATTTTTATACTGAACGGGATTCAAACACTAATATTCCCATCATAAGCAATCCAGTCTGACACGAGAGTGGTGTCTTAGACAATTTAGCCATTGAGGTGGGTCCCCCCTAAGTTAGGCAATTAGTTTTAAACCCCATTACATGACTAGAGAAAGGAGTTAAATGTTTCAATGGGGTTAAGTTTTTAAATATTAAATTATTAGGGAATGTATTCATATTTTTTGAAATAGATAACTAAAGGTTTTTACTTTCGCTTGACCCCTCGGAGAGGGAAGTAGTGTAATCGCCAAAAAATTTGAACTCAAGATTTTAATAAATGTCAACATTTTATTTACCCTCTGAAACAGAAAAATTTGTTCTCGCGATGTCGTCAGTCTGCTGTCTGTATCTCGGGATAGAGTCTAAGCTAATTTATTGATCGGGTTAAGAATTTGTATCTAGAGTTTTAATAAGGTCCCCCGAGGCATTTTTGGATTTAGATAGACCTACCTAGCCCTAAAATTAAGAGTAGTTATCTGAAGGGCAAAAAAGAGAAAAAAAAATTGATTTTCTCAAAATCCGTTATAACAATCTTAATTAAATCTGTTATCTAGACATTATTCAACATTAAAAATAAAATGCTAACCCTTGTTTTCACATGTAAATGACTTTAAGAGTATTTTACATAAGTAGAAATTTCCAAATTTGATCATGAAGCCACAACTATTAAACATACGAAATAATGTATCATTGTAAATATGTAATAACATTAAATTCAAAACTCTTTTGTTTGAATTTTTTTTCTAATCGATAGTTTCCGAGCTATAAGACAATATTTATATTTTTTATTCATGTCTTCGAAAATGAAATTGATTGTTATGATCTTTGTTAGATGGAGATGCTCCTCTTTTCTCAATTTTTCTTTGAAATTGAATATTATTTCATTAAGGCAATTTGATGGATTGTTTCTGCAACAGTGTTATTATTTTGTTTCACAAATAGAGCTAGGTTTTAGTAAATGTCTTTATTTTAAGATTAAAGAGAGAGAAAGTCTGCGCTGTGCACCGTAACGTTTATTATACATTGTAAATAGTTTATTTTTAAATATAATAGTAATATTAACTCATGTTTATCACACCAAAAAAAGGTGGTAAACTTATTAATTAGTTTGAAGAACCATTCGTCTTAAATTTATATAGAATTAATACAATTGATTAATATATTTATTTATATAATAATAATAATAATATAAGAAAAGAAGAAAGTGTAATTTATATTGTACTATTAAATAAATGATTTTAGTGTTTATGGACTATGGGTTACGCAACTGTAAAAAGGTGTGAAATCACTGATCTAGAGAGCCAGTTTTACCCAGAGCAGGTTTGAACTCAACCCACACAGTCCATTGACTCGGCCGTCCTAGGCCTTGTCTGTATACTCCGTAAGACCCCCCTATTTTTATAGTCCTTGAGATTATAACTTTGCGATCACTTCCAGTATTGTTAATCATGTGACTTCCTGTCACCCAACCGGAAGGTATAATATTATTATTATTATTATTATTAGCAACGCGTCTTACTACCCGTTCGGGTTGTACGCACTTACGCTAATGTGTCATGGTAGGGTGATTGTGAGATGAAATGGAGGACCTACAGTTTAACGTGGAATCCGAACCACGGTGGAGACCTGGCATTCCTCACATTCACAAGATGACTTGTCAGAGGTGAAGGAAGGGTTTGGTAATCAGATAAGTCTTTGCCGGGACCTGGGATTGAACCCCGGCCGCCAGCATAAAGGTATAATAATACTATGTCCAATGTATTCATCGAAATGAAACATTGTAGGCCAATTATAAATTAAATATTTAGGAAAATGTTAACAAACAATAACGATACTAAAGGGAGATTAGAAAAAGAATATAATCGGGAAATGCATGCCTTCAGAAAGTTCTTAGCATATCGCCTGCTGTCAGGGAATGTAAAACTAAGAATAAATGTATACAAAACAATAATTTTACCGGTTGTTCTCTATTGAGTGTGAAACATGGTATCTTTCCTTGCGTGACCAAAATAAATTTAGGGTTCTCTAAAATAAGGTTCTTATAGAGATAGTAGGTCCAAAATGGGATAAAGAAACTGGGGAGTAGAAGAGGTTATATAATGATGAGGTACATACCTTGTACCAATTACAAGATATTGCTAGTCAAATCTCTCTGATTACGGTGGGCGGGATATGCATGGAGAATGGAAAAATCTAGAATCGAGTTCAGGATATTGACTGGTGATACCATTGGGAAAACCTTGACGCAGATGGAGGGATAGCTTTAGAATGGACCTGAAAGAGATAGATAGGGTGTAATGAGGTGGAGTGGGTAGAACTAGCTAAAGATAGGGATAGAATGTAGTGAGGTGGACTGGGTAGAACTTTATCAAGATAGGAATAAGTGGCCTAATTTTCTAAATGTGGCAATGAACTTTTGAGTTCCTAATGCCAGAGTAGGTAAGTAAGCCAAATACATAAATATAATCAATATGTTCTTGATTTTACTATCCTTTATATTAAATTGTTTAGTTAAAATAACAATAGCCTTAATCTCTTGAAACTTTCTAAGAATTTATATTGAAGGTATATAAACTAAAATACGATATGATTAGAAAAATAAAATGTTTCCTTTAGTACACGTAGGTAATAATGATGTTTTTTTCAATTAGCATATCAATGTAGCTTAGGATCACACGAATTTTCAAATGAATAAATTAAAACTGTACGTCAAGCAATGCGATTTGTGACATTCTCATTATATATATATAAACTTAAATATATATAAACTTTTATATATATAAACTTATATATATATAAACTTTGATAATATAGCGCAACTAAAGGTATGGCTACACGAGCCACACCACACCGAATTTTCTATCAATTTGTATGTATATTTTTAGACTGAGTTCTATTACATAATAAGTTTGTATTTTTACTTTTACTTGCATAGGTTTTCACCTATTTTCATAAAATTAAGCTAGATATTAATTACGAAAAATAAAGTTTCAAGTTAGCTAATAATTAAGAAGATAGTTTGTTGTTCAATAAGTTGTTTATCTTGTACTTAATGTTGGAAAGAATGACTACAGCGTCACACGTGTAATGGCTGTGAAAGAAATGTCTTGTTTTACAAAAGATGGATAGAATACCACCGGAAAAATGCGGTGCGCGGTGCCTCCGTGTAGCCGGTCCTAATAGGGTAAAAAGTTGACCTCAATATAATGTGACCAGCTTCGATGGCCGCATGGTCTAACGCGCTACCCTCGCAGTAGACTACATTGCCAATGACGAGGTGATCAAGGTTTGAATCTTGGTCGGGTGTACAATTATTACTTTTACTTGCATAGGTTTTCACCTATTTTCATAAAATTAAGCTAGCTATTAATTAATAAGAATAAAGTTTTAAGTTAGCTGGTAATTAAGAAGAAGGATGTTTGTTGTTCAGTCAGTTGTATATAAAATTGTTTATCTTGTACGTAATGTTGTAAACAATGACTACAGCGTCACACGTGCAATGGCTGTGAAAGATATACCTTGTTTTTCAAAATATGGATAGAATGCCACCGGAAAAATGCGGTGCGGGGCACCTCCGTGTAGCCGGTCCGAATAGGGTAAAAAGTTGACCTCAATATAATGTGACGCGCTACCCTCGCAGTAGACTACATTGCCGATGACGAGGTGATCAAAGTTTGAATCTTGGTCGGGTGTACTGAGGGTGGTTTTTTACAAAATTGTTTTCCACTTTCCTTCCACGCAAATTCGGTTACACTTTCTATAAATATAACCTTCTTAATCCCTAAAATCATCAGAGTAATTAGTACATAAGTGTTTACACAAACGGGTAGTAAAACGCGGTGATAAAAAAAACTTTTATTTTTTCTAAAAGACTACTAGGCTAAGACTTTGGCTAATTCAATTTAATACAGTTTTCTTAGTGGTTGTATCTATTAAATAGACTATAAGATTGTAGACTATTATGAATATCATACCTTCACCATATATAGGCCTAAGTAGACTTATGGTCACACTATATTTTAAAAAAGGGATTATATTTTTAAGACGGTTTACATTGTATCATTTGTCTTATTTTAAAATTGCATATAGTTCAATGTTTGTGAATCTTGGTATGATGAACTTTAAGACGCTTCCAGAATAATTTTATTGGTTTATTCCAATCTTACTTTAATCTCATATTAATAAGGGGAATCGTAGCTTTAATTATCTCTATAGTAAACTTCATCGTTCCCCCTTAATTTTCATTTTATATTTATTTTTTACATTAAGCTATAATTTCATATATTGTTTATCTTTAAAACAAATTAGGGAAGTTCTCTTTCATACCAATATATTTTCTATTTTCGTACTTTGTTGAATCTAAATTGTGGTATAGTGCATTAAAAAATAGATATAAAAAGGACTTGTAACAAAATATAGACTTACAAAACATTGTATAGTATGCTAATTTTACTAGGCCTAAATTAAATTAAAAATTGTATGCGCAATCAATATCTTCATTACTTTCCATAATGACAGCTAGAAAAAAATTGTTATAAGAGATTAAATAATAATAGTAATAATTATAATAGCGCTAATAATATAACATTCTTCCAGAATTGATACAGTTTTATTTACTCAAAAATACACATAATATGCCTACACAGTTAAATCTGAGGCATATTCATGAAGAAGAAAACTTAATTTTCCTTTTATGCTTTTCACAACAATTAAAGTTTGACGATATTGATTTTATAGTGTAAAAATATAGTGAAATTAGTTATTACTAAGCACATTTTTTATTCGACAGAAATTGAATGTTTTAGGAAAATGGCTTAATTATGATATTAGTAGTAAAGACTGTTATAAAACACAAATAATTAAATTATATTATTTTTCTCCTGTCAAAACTATAACAGCTTATTTACTTATATTTTATTATTTGTATAAATGTATAGGTAGCTACTTGTAACGGCTGGCTAGATTAATAAATATGGCCCTACATGAAGTAAGATTTAAGTAGCTTTTAATGTCAAAACCTTTCTTCCTAACTAAATACTAACAATTTGAATACATTTTTTAATGCAGCTTTACCATGTGTAGGCTAGAAATTATGTTTGTGTGTATTATATACATTTTTAGAGCCCTTTCTTTGAATTCAGGGGTGAGTACCTAAAAAGTCAAAAATCTACCACATATTTTCTTTATATCCTTATAATTAACAAAACTAAAATTTATAGCCACAAAATAGGGTTGGAAAGTAGATTACACGTGCTAGTGCTAGTAGGCTGTGTATTAGAACTTTAAAGTTTTGTATTCAAGGAAACTTGATGAAGAAACTGAATCTCTAGGAGATGGACTACTCTCGATGTATCCGGTCCAAGAATTCATCTTGACCTCACACTAGATCATTCTAAACGGTTTCAAGGGCACCGTCCCACAAATAAGCAAGTTTGTTAGTTGTTTAGTGCTAAATTCGATTTAACTAATTTGTACATCATTTCAAAAACATGAAAAAAATAAGCACACCGTCCTATTCTCTATTTCAGAAACTTTATTGACAGCTACTAAAGTTTCTCACAGCAATGTTCATGTATTCATACTTCAATTCATGCAATCTTCAGCTATCACTTTTGGTAGATGGTATAGTTATCTAAAAAATTACATTAACATCATAGCAAAATGTTATCAATGTTGATATCAAAATAAATGTGTTCATATTTTCTAAAGGTGTCTTATTTTTGAAGTTTCGTGGAAATATGTTGCTCAAATTTACGAAACAATTAGCTTGGGAACAGTAAAAAGGATCAAATATTTTGCTAGACAACTTAATTTTTTTTAATATTTCCCCTCCGTTTTTTAATTAAAATGAATTGAAATGAAGTCATTTTTCTGAAACATGAACGTAGAACTAACAATACCCTATCTTTACACAATAAGGTGGTATGGGTGAAACTATAAAATGTGTTTTTCCAGTTTTCATAGCAAACTTATTTTCCGGCATAATAAATCAAATATTGCATCAGTACAGAGAGTGTAATTTTCTATACATAGATATTCAAATACTCTTGAAAAACTATCATGATCATAGAACAGCATTAGATTAATAACTTTTAAAATGAAGAAAGAAAGTTGTCATTAAACTCTAGGACGTCCTTGACAAATATTCAAGAAACGTTGAGGTCACCACGTGAAGAAAATAAAAAGGCCTTACGTTTCTATTACAGATGTATTTGATTTAGTTTGCAAATTTATTTTGTAATAAAACTGCAAAGATAAAGATACAACCATCAACTCTCAATCCCTAATATCCCACCATCAGCTCCTATTGTATGAGTTTCACAAAGAATTATTGCAACAGACAAGAGGCCAGGGATTTAAGCTTCCATTTGACAGGAACGTCAGCAAAAATACAGGTAATTAGAACCTACTAAAGATAATCCTACTTTCAAAAAGTAAATGGCTATCTTTCTAATTAGGGTCAATGGTAGACTATAACTATCCAGAAGAATGAGCAACTGTCTTGTAAATATTTCAGAAACACTCGAAAGTTTTGAAATATTTCCTATGAAAGAAGATTAGGACCATAATGGAATGCCAGCTCGTTATTTGAAACTTTTGTGTCGAGGAATCGGTAAACATGTCACCAAATCTAAAACTATTCAACAAAATACACAAAAACTATTTAAAACAAATCAACAAAAGTTTGTGAAAAATAAAATAAGAAGTGTTGATAAAAAAAACTTACATAGGCCTATATTAAATATTGCACTATATTGATATATAAAAAAGTTTGTTCCTTATTTTAACTAAGTTGGTATTTTTCCAGTTTTAATAGTTTTTATATAGAACAAATAAAACCGTTTAAATAACATTTAATTCGAATTGAAAAAACAAAATATTATGACTGTTCAACTGAGATTTAATGCACAAATTAAGACAGGAATAAAAATTTTGAAAAATGTTTTAAAAAAAAAGTAGGACCATGGCATTTGGCAGATTTGTTTAAAAAATGAGGTAGTTAGGGATTCTATCTTTACTTTCAGACTCAAATACGATAAGAAAGCAGATATTATGTCTAGTTCACATATAGTTTGAACAATTCAGAAGTGTAGTGATTAAATTAATTGGAAATGCATTATAAATCTATCATTTTTAAACTTGATACACTAAAAAAACAAAATAATACTAACTTAGGCTACATCTAACAGTGTTTGTTTTTAAACTAAAAATAACAAGAATAAATTTCAAACGAGCCAGTAAAAAAAACTTATATTATTATTTATGACTACCATAAATAAAATGGAAAACTTGATTTGTTAGAAAAAACTGGACTCGATCTATCTTATTGGGTTAGAACACAAATTCCGGTGTCAAAGAAAATATCAATTAGGTAGTATTTATCATTGTTTGTCATTGTTTGGCTATCATTCTAGAATCTGGATCCAAAGTTACAGGATTCGTCCTCCTGTGCTTACTTTATACTTACTAGCACCGCGTCTTACTACCCGTTCGGGTTATACTCTTAAATACTAACTACACTAATGAGCTTGGAATTGGGATGGTTGCATATTTATAAAGTGAGCCCGCATTTGCGTGGAGGGCGAGTGAAAAAGCATTTAGGAGCCACCCCCATCCCCCGGTTTACCTGAACGAGATTTAGAACCTCTATCTGCCCGTCCTCGACAGTTTAGCTCAACACGAAACCAGCGCGTTAACCAACTACGCCACCGAGGCACGCACCCTTATGTAATTTGAAGAATGTTTTACGACAGTTTATCAACATTTTAAATTTGGCTGACTATATAAAATAGAAAAAAAAATACACCTATTCTTAAATGGACTCTTCATGAATGGCGTTTACTTAAATAACGCATTCATTAAAAATAATAATAGCATCTAGATCGATCTTCATATATGTAGGTTGACTATACAGATAAAATCTTTAATATGAATTTTTTTACTATTACTTTTATTGTTTAAATTTTTGTGTTGATTAGCCCCAGTTATAAGTTAGTCAAAAATATTTTTAATATTTCTCTCAGTTTCTTAATTTATATAGTATATTTTAAAGACATTTTAAAAATTTCCCCGTGAATAAGGTCTGAATCACTATTAGTAAACCTCCGTACATTACTAAGAATTGCATTGCCAACGTAAAATATAAACCTAAACGCTTATTAACAAGATTAGCTAATTTTATTTAATATTTTAAAGATAAACCCATATTTAGTAACGAAATTAATTTAACAATGTCAGTAATTTTAGTGTTATTCTGGGATTGTCGGCATGGATGAACTTAATAGTTTATCATCCACGAGTAAATAAATAGCTAAATAAAAGAGTAAAAGAAAACTTGATGAATACCTTGTAAGATGCTGTATGTCCCCCGTCGGAATTTTTTTTTCCTCCAAAATAGTGGTTGGCACGTTGATGGCAAGATGACAAAAACGTCTCAAGGGGCAGCGTAAAAATTCACAAACAATTTTTTTATTTTTAAATGTCTTCTCACGATTGTCAGAATAAACTTTACACGAATCAACAATAAATTTTTAAAAAAAATCTCACATAAACATCTAAAGTCTGAAAACACTCGTGTTTTTTTCTATTAAATTAAAACGAAGAAAATAAAAACACTTTTTGCCTTTCAAATAATTGCTCCGTATTTGGTCGAAGGATTCGGTGATAATATTAGGCCACGTTTCATTGCGTCTGACGTCGAATGTAAAGTAATATGATTTAGAAATAGTAACTTTTTTTTTTTTACGTTTCAACGTTTAGTGATTAGTCAAGAACAATTTCTATTACGTATCATTCGATTCATCACGTTAAAAAAATTATCAAATGAATGTTTAAAAAAAATATTGGAAAACTCGTTGTTTATAATAAAAAAATACTGTAATAAAATCCCACGTTTGTTTGATCTGATGTGTGTGTGTGTGTATATGTGTGTATATGTGTTTCTTGTTGATGGTCCAATGGTCACACTATGTTTTCCTCTTGGTCGCTTTTAGAAAAGGGAGAGAGAGAGAGAGAGAGAGATAAAAAGAGAAGAGAAACATAAAATCGAAGATAGAGGGACCTTCCCTTTCCACTCAAGTCATACGACGGTCACTTGCCATAGCCGAAAACGTTTCTTTTTTTTT
>CABFOW010000121.1:252461-296951 GCA_902141385.1 Timema californicum
ACTATTTACGACTCCTTTTTTTTTTTGTTCCTCTCTTACAGTAATAATAATAAAAAATAGAAATTCACACACGCATGTAAATATTGATGTCGCAAAAAACGGGTGTTACGGGCCAAGGCGGAGTAGATAGAACCCAGCCTTCCGAGAGAGAAGGCAAGTTAACACGGCGGTGGTTTCTAACTGACGACTGAATGGTCACGTCACTGGACCGTGTATTTTACACTAAGGTTTCGCCACCTCCACCACCCCAACCGAACCATCACCCCTCCCCTCCGCTCTTGTGTCCGCCTGAAAACCACCGCTGCTTACCCACCCCACTCCCTCAAACCCGCCAACCCCTCCGCCCCACCTTCCATCCACTATATATCAACCCCCCTCTCCCAAAGAGCGTCCTCCACAGTTTCCTCCTTTTCTGAGGGGGTTTTAGAGGTAAAGTGGAGGTTTTACTCCTGTAGCTTAGGCTTCTCTGTGTGTTAGGGTTCTGTTCGGATAAAGGGGGGAACCTATATTATAGACAAGAGGGGAATGTAGAAAGGAGGAAGGCGTGGTTCGACTAGAATCGGTGAATGTCGGTTATCCCCTTCCATCGAGTTAAGAGTAGGGTGAAGGAATAGAGGCGGAGCTAAACGCAGGGGGGAAACGGAGTTATGTATGTGTTGGTTGTTTTTTTTTCGGTGTGATATTTTTTATTGGTGGGGGTGATTGAAGAGGGGAGGGAGCTAAGATGATCAAAGGTCATCATGTGCGTGGTCTCTGTTGTCAAAAAGTTATCTCGGCTGGCATCAGATATTGTTTCTTTTAGCTAAAGGTGAGGCCAAAAGAGACACGAAAAAAGGCCGGTGTTTTTGAGGATTTTATAGCAAAAATTTTTTGTTGGTCTAAGGAAATCCAAAACTGCTTCAGTAGAAACGTTTAATTTTCTTCACATGGTGATATCAACAATTCATGAATATCTGTCATGAATGTCCTGGAATTTAATGACATTTTCTTTTTATTTGAAAAGTTTTTCATCTCATACTCATGACAGATATCCAACAACTGTTTTCATCATGTGAAGAAAACTAAACTCTTATGTTTCTACTGGGGCAATACTTTATTTGTTTTGTACAAAAAAAGTTTTGCTAAAAAACTGATAAAACACTGACCTTTCCACACATTATGTCACAATTCCCCTCCCCCCTCCTCCGCAACTTAATCATATTTGATTGTATATTGAAAAATACAATTAAAGATATAATGCTCTACAGCTTACAATAGCCTACCTTATATATATAGCGCTTTACTACCTTGCCTGGATATCCATCCGCATTTAGTTTTATTAGTGGGGAAAGGGTAAGGAAGGTAAAATTTAAAGGAAATGTACCTAAAGTTCTCTGTAGAGGGAGAGTGATTTAAAAAATAATAATTAACACCCTAAGCAGCCTACACCCAGCCGGGTTCAAACACTGACCTCATGGTGACCGGCAAAACAGACCAGATGAACTTGACATTACGACCTCAAGTCCATAGATGTGGATATAGACCTATTTTTAAATCATCCAGCCTTATTATTTAAGTTAAACTCTAAATTATTTTCTTAATTTCTTTCAGTCTTTCTGTGACATAGTTTTAAGAATTATCTAAATAACAAGCCACCCGTTTCAGCGGCCGCATGGTCTAACGCGCTACTCACGCCATAAACTAGACTTCTGATTACAAGGAGATAGATGTTCGATACCAGTCGGTTACACTGAGGGTTGTTTTTCCTAAATAGTTTTCCGCTCTCACGTGTGAAATTTCTCTAAAATCAAACTTCCTCATCCCTAACACATTAATCAGTACAGAGGCGTACAGACAAAACGGGTAATAAGACGCGGTGCTAAAAAAAGAAGTAGTAAGGAAACAAATGATTGCAAGCCTTTGTCAACCCACTATGTTTATAAATCATACTTAAAATGTTTTTTATCAAGAAGTTAATTAAAATATATTTAGGGTTGGCCCAAAGTTTATCTTCCCCCTACCACCCATCCTCCGTGATTCCTATCCACACCTGGTGGTCTAGAGGTAAGATGTCGGACTTCTGTGTTGGGGGTCCGGGGCTCAATCCTCGGTCCCGGCACAGATTTATCTTATTGCCAAACCCTTCCTTCACCTCTGACAAGACGTGTATTGATCACAACTTGTGAATGTGGGGAATGCCAGGCCTCAACCGTGGTTCGGATTCCACGTTAAACTGTAGGTCCTCCATTTCATCTCGCAATCACCCTACCGTTATACATTAACGTAAGTGCGTATAATCCGAACGGGTAGTAAGACGCGGTGCTAATAATAATCATATCCACACCTTCTCTTCTACTTTCTTATAACCCACTCGTCTCTTACTTAACACACTATATTTTGAATTATAATAAGGTCTAGGTGCCCCCTCTACAATTTAACCCCTCCCCTACAAGCTACCATTGTGAAAAATTTGCAGGAAAATGCTCATCTCTAGATATAAGTAGACATGCGCTACCGGTTCCGTAAAGGGTTTCGTTAAAGTAAAAGTTTACCTACCAAGGTGGTTTTTTACCTGAGTAAGCAATACTTATTAAGATTGCCTAAGAAATAGATCAAATAGATGTGTAGTTTCAATTTTTTTTTACTTAGCACCACGTCTTACTACCCGTTCGGTTTATACGCTTAAGTACTAATTACGCTAAAGGGCAAGGAATTGAGAAGGTTGAATATAGAGGAAGTAAACCCGCATTTGCGTGGAGGGAAAGTGGAAAACCATTTAGGAAAATAAACCACTCCCATTTCACCCGACCGAGATTCGAGCCTCGATCACATCATCCTCAGCAGTCAAGCTCAACACGATTAGCGCATTAGCTAACTACGCCACCGAGGCGGGTTATTTCCAATTAGATTCGTTATATAAAAAAAGAATAATTAAATAGAGTTAGTCAAAGTTTCATCCCATATGGCCTCTTATTTTTGAACTAAGAAAGTTTTCTGAATGAAAAGGATTAACTATAGTAAGCACGTGCATTTTCACATAGCCCCTACAAATATTCAGTCGTGTGGGGAGATACCATGGTAAGCAGAGCTTGGGTAAGCTGAACTTGTGGTAAGTTATTATCATCCAGCAGAACAATAATTACACGGGTATCAACGTAAATACCTTCCCATGTGAGATATGTAGAGTATAACCTGTGATTGTATCGTTGATCAAATGGCGATAAACTTAGGAAGAACATATCACAGGCATATTTTTAACAAACTACGCCTACCCAAGCAACACTCCACTAATCGCCACTGCAAGTATTTTCCGCTATCCCACTAATATTGACCCCTAGGATTGTTTTTATCACCTTATCTTACTCACTGTTTAGGTTTTACACATAAACTATATAATTTTTCTAATTGGGTAGGAATGAGTAAGGAAGCATTTTAGTATTATTCTACCCACATTTGCGTGGAAGGAGAGTGGGAAACCATTTAAGAAACAACTACCCAACAGGGATTCGAACATTGATCTCCCTGTCATAATCAGGCCAGTCTAACGCTAGAGTGGCACCTTAAATTTACCATTTGGCCACTGAAACGTGTACGATGGGAGTAGAAAAAAAAATCAATGATTGTGTTAATGGTAATTATGATAATAGTGATTTTTCTACTCCCATCAAACACGCGATAATGGTAGTTAACTAATTAGTTTCACCCGCCCTGGTGGCGACAACAATCTAGACATTTATTTGTTTTTAGGTTTTATTTGTCTTTAAAATGAGAAATTAGCTCGTTACATTAACGTGGGTATGTAGGTAACATGCGTTAAGGGCGATGTTTTTTTATTATTTTTTCATATCAAAACCTTTTTTTCTTTTGACCAAAATAAATAAAATATTTCTACATTAAAAATATAGAATTCAATTTTCTTCACATGGTGATATCAACAGTTGTTGAATATCTGTCACGAGAATAGCGGTATTAGATGTTAAACTCCAGGACACCCTTGACAGATATTCATTCAACATCTGTTGATTTCACCAAGTGAAGCTGTATCTACAGGAGATTTATTCGATTCATTTTAACAAAAAAAAAAGTTTTTTTAAATCAAAATTACAAAAACACTATCATTAAATCGAGTTCCTTACATCCCCACCTTAAATTTACAAAACAGGTTAAGTAACCTAAAAAGACAGAATTATCACTAACATAATAGATAGTACGCGTTGGAATGGACCATAATAAATAGTACGCTTTGGAGTAGACTATAATAAATAGTACGTTTTGGAGTAGACCATAATAAATAGTACGTTTTGGAGTAGACCATAATAAATAGTACGTTTTGGAGTAGATCATAATAAATAGTACGCTTTGGAGTAGACCATAATAAATAGTACGCTTTGGAGTAGATCATAATAAATAGTACGCTTTGGAGTAGATCATAATAAATAGTACGCTTTGGAGTAGACCATAATAAATAGTACGTTTTGGAGTAGACCATAATAAATAGTACGCTTTGGAGTAGATCATAATAAATAGTACGCTTTGGAGTAGACCATAATAAATAGTACGCTTTGGAGTAGACCGGAATAACAGTTTGAATCTCTGGCGGGTAGATTTCAGGTGGTTTTAAACTTTAAACTTGTGATTTAACACTGGGGTTTTTCCCATTCTCTCGCCACAAAAAAAAAAAAAATTAATTCTTCTTCCTCCTTAATACTCTTCATCCTTGCACCTACGACTAAGAATTATTTTGTGGATATTCTTCCACCACGTCTTATTATCCATCAAGGAAAAAGTGAGGAAGGAAAAATTTAGAAGAAATGTGCTTGCTTTTGCGTGGGTAATCATCCAATAAAACAACATTCTCTGTAAACCCAGCCAGGATTTGAACCTCGCTCAATTCATCACCAGTAAACAAGACTAAATGAGCCTGACATTTAGTGTACGTACCCACCGTTGCGGCTATTAAAATGCTTTTAGCCCTTAGCTAGACCCTATGTTGAATCCCATAAATTTATTTTAAAATATGTTAGTTTTTAAGGCTAAGAGAAAAAAAAATAGCTTATGAAGTCAAATTTTCACAGGAAGTCAGACAGTTATTAAATCTACTTTCACATATTCATACGTCAAATCATTTGCTCTGCAGATGTTCATTTTCATATTCAGTAGGTATCACCCGCCTCGGTGGCGTAGTTGGCTAACGCGCTTGTCGTGTTGAGCCCGACTGCTGAGGACGGGGAGATCGAGGTTCGATTCTCGGTTGGGTGAACTGGGGGTGGTTTTTCCTAAATGGTTTTCCACTCTCCCTCCACGCAAATGCGGGTTCACTTCCTCTAATTCAACCTTCCCAATTCCTAATCCATTAGAGTAATTAGAGCTTAAAGCGTATAACCCAAACGGGTAGTAAGACGCGGTGCTAATTATTATTATTATTAGTAGTAGTAGTAGTAGTAGGTATCAATATATTTAAAATAACACAGATAAAATATTAACCTGCTTCGGTGGTTGAACGGGCCAAGGCGTTACTCTATCAATTATACTGGCCTGCCAATGACAGAGATATTGGGGTTCGAATCCTGGTTGGGTGTTACTAGCTTTCTATTCTTCTTACACACAAATGTGGGTAAGACTTCCTCGAAAATTCAACCTCCCTTATCTCTAGTCTGTTAGCGTAATAATTGTATATGCTTTTAGCCCTTAGAAGTAGTGAGACGTGGGGACAAAAAAATTAACCAATAAAAATTGTTAGATACTATCAAACTTAAACGCAAAAAAAAACCCCAACTTAATAGGCTCTTTTATTTGAAAATTTGACTGTAATTTCGAGATATATCAACGAAAAATATTAAAAATAAAATAATATAATCAAATTATAAAATTCGTGGTGACCTAGTGGTCTAAGGGTAAGGTGTCGGACTTTTGTGCTGGAGGTCCGGGGTTCAATCCTCGGTCCCGGCACAGATTTATCTGATTACCAAACCCTATACTTCACCTCTGACAAGACGTGTATTAATCACAACTTGTGAATGTGGGGTATACCAATCCTCCACCGTGGTTCGGATCCCACGTTAAAATGTAGGTCCTCCATTTCATCTCGCAATCATCCTATCGTGAGTATAACCCAAACGGGTAGTAAGACGTGGTGCTAATAATAATAATAAATAATATAATATTCGCGCGTGCGTGCTCCATGTGTTGTACAGAAACGTACTGGAGTTACTGAATGAGCAAGTGTGACGGCTGGTTCCGTTTCCCCCAGTGGTAGAAGGGGCGTGGTCGATTCCTTTCGGACCAGTTACCTCGACTTATTGGCTCTCGCCGTGAGGGGAAACCATTGTTCCGACAGGGGTAGAGAGAGGAGGCAGCTGCGTGGTGTGTTTCTAGTCGATAGGGTTGTTTTTTTTGTGCCATGGCCGTCGGAACGCCTGGCGTCGCGGTGGTACTCGTCTACTACGTCCAAGGACGATAGGGTAACTGTTTGGTGTTTCATCTTACGATTTGTATCTTGTTATTTTCTTTTGGGACTAATTAATTATATTTTAGTTTTATATTTCTCTGGAATTGTAGAAAAGGTAATAACTTTTTTTTTTTTTAAGCTGTATTGTCAGCATGGATGATTAGAAGAACGATTCTGGTAAGAAGAACATGCTAGAAACTACAAAAACAAATGTTTTTATGTCAAAATTTATAATATTTTATTATTTTATTAGTGCTATTTTATAGGTACATATTTATAATTTATCAACTTAGCTCGACATATTAATATATTCAAGTAGGTCAAATAACGTTTGTTACTATCAAACAAGGCCCTCCATAACATAAACCTACTTATAAGCAGTGGCGTATCGTGGTTTTTTGCCGGGGTAAGTAGAGCTTGCTTAAACTGTACCTGTGAATTGTTCTCATCACTCAGTAGAACCCTCATTTGGTCGAGTATCGATGAAAATCAGTTCCAATGTGTGTTGTGTATGGCAGAGCCTATGCAATATTGGTCAAATGGCGGACAAAGCGGGTTTAACAAGCTCTGCTTATCCTGGTAGCACTTCACAACACGCTACTGATATCTTCATTGTGATTGTTTGGGTAGAGCTGTTGATAATATCTATCAAAAGTGACGGCTAGATATCACATTACTACAAGTATGGATATTTTTAAATATGTGGTTATTGTAATTTTTGTAATTGTATCATAATTCTGCTATTAAGTATAGGCCTACCTGTCCGGATTGTATTGTGTTTATAGGCCTAGTACAAATTGCATCTTATAATTACTTTATAACTCCTAAGTATTGCCGAATATAATTTGAACTTTATCGTAGATCTAGTGTGTATCTTTCGAAACGACATAAAAATAATATAATTTTTGTTTTAATTATTTAATAAAATGTAGAATTGTGTGAAAAAAAATCGGACTTGCCGTCGTTGATTGTTTACTTTTGTATTGTAAAGCTATGTTCTCTTGTGGTCTGTTGTTGAATAATATTAGTGACCGTATTTATTTCATTTGAAGCAAATATTCAGTTTTTAGGTTAATTATTTTTAGTCTTATACAAATAAAGATATTTCTACACTAGGGCCTATTATGATTGAGAATCCAGGTCTATATGCTGAACTTCAGGACTAGCTCTGAGTTTTACAAATCAATTAGGCCTATTTCTTTATATATTAATTTTTTTTAAATTAGTTACTTGGTTCTAAAATAGGTTATTCTATAAGTATATAATCGGTTCGCGTTTTTTTTTTGATGGGGGGGCTTTTCTGAGAGTTTAGGAACAGGGGCATGGCTTTTGGTGTTGCCAGGGTAAGCACATCTTCTTAAAGCTGTACCTGTGATATTTTCTCACTCACTCCGTCCCCATTTGACTAATCATACAAAGGCCCTGTTCCACATACCTCAAATGAGAACATATTCCTGTTTATACCTGGCCAATGAGTGGGTGCTCTCCTTAGTGACAATAACAATTTCCAGGTACAATTTAAACCAGCTCTGCTTATCCTGAAAATATCTCACAGCACGACACTGTTGAAAATTGTCTCTAAAAAACAATCCCGTAAGCTACGCCTCACAATTTTTTATTTTTTTTATTTAGTAAGTAATTTAATTTTAATAAAATCTTTGCATGGCAAATTAATATAGTACCACTTTTTAGAGTCTTTTGAACTATCAGAAAATCTGTGCCCTATCAATAAACCAAATTTATAGGTATATTATCATGTATGTAGTTTGTTGCCTAATTGTCTATAATTTATTGGAGATTTTTTATGATTGGCTCATAACATTAAATATAATTGTTTAATATATTGAATTTTGTGAGTAATCAGATGCACTTTTCTTAGGAGTAATTAAGGTGGGATAAAATCACTTTGATTTAATGTTTACGGTTTTCATAACAATTATTTATTATTATATCACATAAATAAAATATTGTTTGGATAGATACGTTTATTTTCATTTTTTTTCACATTATGATATCAACAGAGTTTGAATATCTGTCATGAGCATAGCGGCATTAGACAGAGGTGGATCCAGATCATTTTCATATGGGGGTAGGAATAATTATAAATTACATAATTACTTACAAAGTTAGATTTTTGTTTAAAGCCATTTAATGTTTCTCATTCACATTTGATATTATGTATGCTTTAAACTGTAGCCACCCTCTCAAATTTTTTGAAAAATGGTTCACTCTAGAAGCTATGAATAGTCTTCGCCTTGATTTTTTTAAATTAGATTCTTTTATAAGCCATTTAAAGTGTTCCTCACCCAAAATTTTTTGAAATTTGGATGCCCACTCGAATCTATTTAGAGTGATTCTCACCTTAATTTCTTACATAATTAGATACCTCTAGAAGATAATTTTTGAAGTGGTCTTCCACCAACAAAATTTGAATTATTTCATAAAATAGGCTATTGGGGTGGTCCTCGCTTGAAAATTATTCAAAATGAGATGGGTCTAGAAGCTATTTGGAGTTGTCCTCCCCTAGATAGACATCTATGAAATTTAGATGACCTTGGAAGTTATTGGGAGATTTTATCCCCTGAATTTTTCTGCTAGTTTGATGCCTCTATTCTAGTAGTTATTTGAAGCGGTCTTCTCCGGCAAAATTTTGACAATAGAATGCATCTAGAAGTCATTTGGAGTTTGATTTAAGGTCATCTTTCAGCTTCATACTCGCTAAATATTAGAGGATTTGAAATATATCTAGGGGGTGAATTTATTCCAGGGAGGGGTAAATTATTTTCAGGGGGGCAGAGCCCCCCACAGCTCCGTCACTCCTGCTGTCCACACATACTCTATATTCAGTATTCGGGGGTGAACTGCTCTCAGGCGATTATTAGTCTTCTTTGATGTGTGGTAGTCTACCGTCTCTATGAGGGACAATGTTACTCGCTATGCACCACAAATATTAGTACATGAAATCGAATATTTTTTCCACACTTGCGTGACTCATCTCGAGCATTGAATAAACGTGGATCATTAACGCACGTGTGGACCCAGCTTAAGAGGTGTCTGCACGTAAAAAGATTTAAAAAAATTGTATGATTTATCTATGTTGTATTTTCTTTCTAAAATTTGAGCTTTCATTTTGCATTTTGTATTAATTTTCTAACTTAAAAAAGGGGGGAGGTTTCAACTGACCCTTTGACACCCTCCCCCTGAATCCGTGCCTGGCATTAGATAAAAGACTTTTTAAATGAAGAGAAATAGTTGTCATTAAATTCCAGGGCACCCTTTACAGATAGTCACCATACTAATAAAACTAAACTATATGTTTCTACTAAGTAATAGTTAATTTATTTCGAACAAAAAATTGTTTTGATACAAAAACTGAAAACATACTGCTTTTAGTTTGGGCTACCTACACTTCCATCTTAAACTGTATCCGGCTTTATATGAGGATATGACAATAGCTAATGGAAAACCATCGATGAGTATCCTAAGTGCCAATACCTCTATTATTAATATAATTTTTAAAAACCGTGTCTTTCTACCCGTTCGGGCTATACGCATATATATGAATTACACTAATGTAATATGGTTTTGGAAGGTTTAATTTAGAGGAAGTATACCAGCATTAGCGTGGAGGGTAAATTTATCAATCGATTATCTTAAATGACAATACTATTATAGGCCGATATGTTAATAAATACTTATTTTTATTAATATTATCGATTGAGTCTAATTATTATTATTATTATTAGCACCGCGTCTTACTACCCGTTCGGGTTATACGCACTTACGCTAATGTGCAATGGAAGGGTGAAGAAGGAAGGGTTTGGTAATCAGATACATCTTTGCCGAGACCGAGGATTGAACCCCGGCCGCCAGCATAGAAGTCTGACACCTTACCCCTAGACCACCAGGTCACCCCTGAGTCTAATTATTACCCTCTTATAAATGCACAAGTTCAAATCCACCTATTAAAATATTTGTATTTACAATAGTAGGATTTTTATTAAGATAAACTTCTCTTATCGTATTTAAAGCCATTAAATGTGTTTATGAGTTTTATTACTAGATCATTGCAAAACTAAATAAATGTACACTGTTTTAGGTAGCCATAAGTATCATCTACACAATGTCGTTTCTTGAAGTGTATCCAGATTAAGCAGAGATTGTTAAAACTGTGCCTGCGATATGTTCTTACCAATTCCTTTGTATTTGACCAAACATACGTATATGAGCTACTCTGTTTGTATGCCTCATATGAGATTGTAATTCTGTTGATCAATGAATGTTATGAGTGAGAACATATCACAGTTAGAGTTTTGACTAACTCTGCCTACCCTGGCAATACTCCACGGCACGCCACTTCAGCTAGAATATTATTTAAGAGACTATCTCACGGTCACTTTACTGTGTTATTAGATACATGATTAGGCTCTAATCAGAAATAGCTTCCAATTACGTTTTTCTGCACTCTGCACTTATCAACAGCGAAATTTTGATATTTTTTTTTTACATAAACATTTAATCCTTCAAACTTTGTTGTATTTTTACTCTCTTGTCCACTCGGAAAAAGAAGTATTGTGATTATAAAAAAATGAGAACTTGAGATTTTGAGATTTTGATAAATATCGACCTTTCATGACCCCTTGAAACCAAAGGAGTAGTTTTCACCATGCCTACTTTCTGTCCATGCTTCTATCTGTTTATTTGTATCTCTGCAGCCTAGATCCGAAACCGATTTAATGGTCAAGTTAAAACGTGATAAGTATCATTAAGGTTCTCTCAAGGTGATTTTTGTATTTAGATATTTAACCCTAAAATTAATTGTAGTTTAATGAAGGGCTAAACAGAAAAAATCGCATTCTCCAGATATGCTTTATCGATTTTGATAGTTTTTTTTTAAATCTTGGCGTGGCTTAGCATTATAAACAAATTAACTGTTCCTATGAAATGAGGATAATTTACATACGCCTAATTTAAGATATGTTATTGACAGTGTAAATCTGTAGCACTATTACATTATTATTATTATTATTATTATTATTATTATTATTATTATTATTATTATTATTATTAGCACCGCATCTTACTACCCGTTCGGGTTATACTCACTTACGCTAATGTGTACTGTTAGGGTGATTGTAAGATGAAATGGAGGACCTACAGTTTAACGTGGAATACGAACCACGGCGGAGGCCTGGCATTCCCCACATTCACAAGTTGTGTATAATACAAGTCTTGTCAGAGGTGAAGGAAGAGTTTTGCAAATCACTATTATAATTAAAAATATATTATTTGAAATATATTTTTACCAAGCCAATAATTTCTGAGCTATAGGTAAACCTATTGACCTATATTTGTTTTATGAAGGTCTTTGAAAATTGAGATTAATTGTTATGCTCTTTGGTGGACAGAGATACTCCTCTTTTCTCAAAATGTCTGTAACAGTGTTTTCATTTCTCCTCTTTGATGGAGTGTTTCTGTACAAAGTATATTATTTCGTTTCACAAATCTTATGAATATTTTTTAAAATGTTTCTTTTTAAAAAGAAAAAAGAGAGAAAATCTCTGCTGTCCACCGTACCATTGATTTTTGTACTACGGTGAAACGTTTTCACTGGTCTAAATTTCACTGTTTTCCTAGTTGAATAAGTTATATAAAACATCACCACGATATGACACCTAGCGCAATCTGTAATACCTACCTAAGTTACTGTGGATTCACACGTTCACTGGAAAACTAGCGCTGAACAGAATCAGGGCCACGTGACGAGCTCTTAAGCCAATCACAAGATTTTCGCCTAAGCGGCGTGAGCTGTTCCGCTGAAGTTAAACTCATCTCTACTTTGTCCGCTCTGCCTGAGATGTTCGGCACAGGAGAACCAATCATTTCAAAACAGTGCGCATGCGCATTTGATAACGCATGTACTATACAGCCATGGGCCAGAAGCTAGCATTATTATTATTTAGCACCACGTCTTACTACCCACTCGGGTTATACGCTTCAAGTACTAATTACGCTAATGGAATAGGAATTGGGAAGGTTGAATTAGAGGAAGTGAACCCGCATTTGCGTGGAAGGAGACTGGAAAACCATTTAAGAAAAACCACCCCCAGTTTGCCCAACCGAGATTCGAACCTCGATCTCCCCATCCTCAGCAGTCGAGCTCAATATGACAAGCGCGTTAGCCAACTACGCCACCGAGGCGGGTCAGAAGCTAGCAGACAGCTTCGTTGGTCTTTGTGAGGAGATTTGAAATAACCCGTTAATGTAAAGCGAGTGAATTAGATTGTGCCAAGACAGAGTGTTATAATTTGATAACATCCATCAGGAGAATAGTCAAAAATATATGTTCATCCACTAGAAAATAAAATATGTTGATAATCAGTGGTTTTAAGTTAGCGTTGGAAAGCACGTCCCCTTTGACTAAGTGACTATAATAGCCTACCGTGAGTTCATGAGACCTCGGTTTGATTCCAGTTTTAACTGAGGTAGATAATATTAAAGCAAACTATATGTATACGGCTGTAAAATTATTAGACACATAGTAAGTAGGACTGGTGGTAATGTAAGAGACTCGAAAAATAAAACGGACAATTTTTTTACCGGGTGTATTTTGTTTTTTTAGCCAAAATAGATAAAATATTGTTTCAGAAGAAACATAGTTTTGATATTAAAAAAACTGCAAAAACACTTATCTTAGCTTACATTCTCTACTCTCCTACGTTAGTTTGAAATTCGTGTGATTAAATGGTCGGTATTTTATTTTATAATACATTTTAAATATCCTATTAAAAACAGGAGATTGACGCGATGGAGTTTATTAAGAAGTCGGAACTTAGTTTTCAATGTACTCCAAATAAACTCTAGGTTGTATTTCCAAACACTCCAAAAAGTTTTACTTTGAACATTTATCACCAAGACTATGAATTAAATTTTAATCCTAAGAAGTATATATTGGGAAAGTGACTGCATAGTAAGTAGGAATTTGGTGTAAGTACAATATCTGATATTTATAAAAGCTATTAAAACTCCGTTAATATATTAATAAGTCAAGACATGTGATCGGCAACTGTGACTTTTGATATATATTATCAATACCTATAAAATAGCATTAATAATATATTAAAATGTTATCAATTTTGACTGAAAATATAATATATGTTTGTATTTTCCTACTAGCTCTTCTCAAGAAAATTGGATTGTAGCAGCAAGTGTCGTGTCGTGGAGTGTTTCCAGAGTAAGCAGAGTTAGTTTAAACTGTACCTCTGATATGCTCTCATCATTAAGTATAACACTCATTTGCCAACTGTCAAAGAATGTAGGGTAAAGTAGCCTTATTCCGTGATAGCCCTAATTCCGTGATAGTTTACTAAATATTTTATCATGGAAATAGGAACCTTTTTAAAATATTTTTTGGATCATCAACAGATAGCAGCAGTTGCTTGGAAATTAGTTTTAATTTAGGATCGCATTCTGGTAGCAACTTTTGACATTAACTGTAACTGAGAATGACTTTGCGAAAAAGTGTTTATTTATGCAGTGTTATTAAAGGTGTGTTGATTTAATATTTTTTTTCAGTGATAACTCTTTGTTTATTATTAATATATTTGTGTTTTATCGTAAGTATTTGATTGATGAACATATTTGTGTAAAATTATTATGATATAAATTCTTATTAAGAAATTTAGAGCCTTTCGCATTTTATAAATAATTTTCGTTTTTTTCGTATTTCTTGTGTGGTTGGGTTCATAGAATTATTATTATTTTCAGTATTTACTACAAATACTTAAGTAATATTTACTATTTTATAATTGCTTTAATATATTTATACTAAAATCTATTTGTATCTTTAACCAACAGATATTAAAAATGGATGGATCAAAAAAAAACTTAAATCAAAGAGTAAACCAGATTCTTCTAAAGATTATAATACAAAGACACTGGAGCAAGCAGTACGATCAGTTTTAGAAGACAATTGGAGTATTTACAAAAGTTCTAAATTTTATGGTGTGCCATGGTCAACATTAAAAGACAATGTTTTTAAAGCAAGCAAGTCAACTAATTTTGATGGTGTGACTCTAAAAACATTCAACGTGGGAAAAGTTGGGAAGCCTTTTGTTCTAAGTTCAGAAGAGGAAACTCATCTTTGCAGCTACGCCATTAAAATGCAAGAACTTGGATTTGGTCTTACCACACTACAAATAAGAAAACTTGCTTATAAATTAGCAGATAAAAGTGGGAAAGCAGCTTTTTTTAATGTTGAAAACAAAGCAGCAGGAAAGAAGTGGTTCAAAGGTTTTCGTCAAAGATTCAATTTGACTCTGAGAAAGCCAGAAAATCTTTCGAGGTATCGTGCATCATGTGCCAACCCAGTTCTTATTCAAGAGTTTTACGATTGTTTAGAGAAGATGATCACTGAACATGGGCTTGCTGATTCACCACAAAGAATTTGGAACTGCGATGAGACAGGATTGACGTTTGTACCAGCTTCTGGATCAAAGGTTGTCACAAGTGTTGGTAAAAAATATATCTACCGACGTGTTTATGCAGAACGAGGCACTACAACAACTGTCTTGGCTTGTGCAAATGCTGCTGGAAAAAGTGGTCCTTTGTTAATTCTATTCAAAGGTGTTCAAAATATTCCAGCTTTGAAAACAGGAGCACATTGTGATGCAACAGTTGGAGTGACTCCTAAAGGGTGGATAAATAGTGACTATTTTTTTAAATGGCTAGAATCATTTATTGACCTTCTTCCTCCAGCAAGACCGGTTTTGTTACTTATGGATTCTCACGCATCCCACTTATCACCAGAAGCACTTGAAATGGCTGAAAAAAATCAAATAATTTTAATGACATTTCCTTCTCACACCACTCACCTACTTCAACCGCTTGATGTTAGTGTTTTTGCTTCATTAAAAGCATCATGGAAAACTGAACTTGAGGATCAAATGAAGAAAAATCCAGGAAAGACTCCCAGCAGATATGACTTTCATTCACTTTTCAATCCAGCCTATGAGAGAAGTTTTACCCCGCAAATCATCAGATCTGGTTTCAGGAAAAGTGGAATATATCCATTCAATAGAAACTCTATTGCGCCTGAAGCTCTTGCTCCTTCAGTAGTCACTGATCTCAATGTCACAAATGAAACCAACAATGATTCGGGAGGTATGACTAAATTACTCTCGATACCCAGCTGTAGCAATTCAGTCTCACGCCAAACCAACAATAGAAGAAAACAATCCGTTAAAGTTCATACCGTTTCTCCATCAGCAAATCATCCAAAACCATCTACAAGTCAACTTAAACCATGTTCAAGAACACAAAGAAAAGAAGAGTCTAATGATGAGCAATATATTTGTTCGGTTTGTCAGAAAGATTATCAGTATGACTTGGACCATAAAACAGGTGCAAAGTGGATAGAATGCTGCTTTTGTCTGCAGTGGTCCCATTACGGGTGTGAGGGTCTTCACGTTGACTATGGTGAAGATGTTTTTATGTGCTTAAATTGTGCAAATGACAGCTCAACTGATAATGAGTAGTGCAAAAAACTTCATTGTAACATATAAATAACCTCCATAGTCCATAGTTTTAGCAAGGTAATAAATATCACGGTGTTAAGGTGCTTGTCACGGAATAAGGAACCATGTATCACGGAATTAGGACACTTATCACGTAATAAGGACCTTGCTATATGTTTATAATAACAATGTATTTCCATACAAAAAAATTAATAAAATAGGTTAATATTTTATAAACAACTAATAAAAACTTCAAACTTTAAGTTACTTGAAATATTTTTTTTTTAGCTCAAATTTCATGGGAAAAAAATCATCTCAACCTAATATTATCACGGAATTAGGCTACTTTACCCTACAGTAGCCCCATGGCTTCTTTGGTGCTGACTGACAGCTCACAACTGACTTCCGACAGTCAAAATTTAGGTATATACCTAAATGTTGATTGTCAAAAGTGACAGGTGTTAAACACTTGTTTTTGCAGATCATCTGGTTCGGCGTAGAGATACGTAATTTGGTCTGGTAACTTTTTAAAGCTGTCAGTCAGCACCAAAGAAGCCACGAGGCTAGTGTATATTCCAATTGGGAGGTATGCAGTGCAGAGCTTATGTATGAACGATTGGCCAAATGAGGAGTGATTTAGGAAGAACATATAACAGGTACGCCCGTAGTTTTAAGCATGTTCTGCTTATCCTGGAATCACTTTTAGACACGACACTGTTGTCAAGAAGACCGATGGTGTCAATTTCGACAACTGGAGGCCAATAATAGTGGATGTTTGTCAATGTTGTCTTATCTAAAGTAGTTTTTCTTACCATCTTTAAAGTTCTTCAAAGCTCGTGTTAATAAATAGCACACCTAGAACAACACTGCCACAACTAAAAAAATGCGCTGTTTTGAGTTATGGCCATAATGGCTAGGAGAAAAGAAAGCTTCTTAATATGCAACAGTGCCACTATCTCTATTACACTCGAGGTCATGATTTAAAAGTGTGATGGCTTTGTTGCAGTTAAGACACATTCAAATATCCTTCAAAACAAGACTGCCACACTTGTTATTATGGCTGTCTTTTATCAATAATAAGTGATGTTGTATTGCTGTTACCCAAACAAACACCGCCACATTTAGAGTTGTGGCAATGTTACGTTGTATTGACTGTGTTTATCATATTGTGGCACTACACTGTTCTAAATGTTAAATCAATACTGCCATATTTAGTGTTGAGGCAGCGTTGCATTCTGTCAGTAGTATAGCAAGCAGCAATAATCTTAAAACCTTCATTCCTAAAATATTATATGAATGTATTAATATACCTTCTCTTTTTGTTCATAGTGACCTACTAATCCTATAAATTTCAGCTCATTACCTTTAAAGAACAACTAAATAAATTGTCTTAAAAGTTTCAAATCGATTTATCTCAAAACTACCTTTTTGGAGTTGTGGCAGTGTTGTTCTAAGAGTGCATGGGTTTTAGCTTGAATTTGGTTGGAAGTACGGCTTAGAAAATACAAAAATAGTTATTTGCGGCCAACATTGATAACATTCTACAACATTATTTGTTTTATTTTATAGGTATTGAATCTCTATCAAAAGTAACAAATTAATATAGCACTACTTGATGTATAAACATATTAAAATTGTTTTATTAACTTAAGTAATTACCAGATATGGTTCTTCCTACAAAAATCATGTGCAAAAACCCATTAATCCATTTAGCCTCTTGTTCCTCTGCTAATTTACAATAATGTTCTGTACAGTAGGCCCATGGCTTCTTTGGTGCTGACTTCTAGCATTCAACATTTAGGTATATACCTAAATTTTGACCGTCAGTAGTGACAGGTGTTAAACACATGTTTTTGCAGATCATATGGTTCGGCGTAGGGATACATGATTTGGTCTAGTAACTTTTCTAAGCTGTCAGCTAGGACTAGGAAGTCCGGTTTTGAAGGCCTTATTTCAACGAGAATCCTAGGGTAAGTTATAGAAGTATTTTGGTAGCAAAGAAGGGCTCAAGGACTGCCCACTACTGAGACCCTTCCTTTTACCCTAGCAAAATACCACTATACAGTAGGAATCTGCCACGAAATAAGGCCTTAAAAACGGGCTTCCTACCGAAATCAGGGCAAGACATAAAATTGTTGCCGATAAAATAATAAAAATGTATCTAGTTATAGTTTATCAATATTTAAAGTAATAATATTTTCCAGCTGTTCCAAAGCGCTCTGTTTTCTTGATGAATTAGTCAGGGAAGCCATCTGTAGAAACAAAATACAGTGAAAATCATCTCTTAGGGAACAGTATGTGGTACCAGTTGGAAACAGCATTGCCATTTACTTTATTTCATGCTGTCAATCTTTCTTCCCTTAAATATAAGGAATTTTGCAAAGCGGGTTCGTCTATGTTGCCAGTAGCTCCTTCTTACCCCAGTACACACCTTTAGACACAGGGGTAAGGAAGCCAAATAATGGGGGTCTGGAACAGTATCTCTGAATAATTTATTCAAAAATGTTATTCTTAGATTAGAATAGATTACCACAATTCCAAAACGGATTGATAAGTATTAGTCATTAAGCTCAGTTCAGTCAAATCAAGCTATTGACATCTTTTGAAGTTATACCCCTCACTAACAATTAATTATATAAAATAAATGTAGCAAAGGCATTCAGTTTAATAAGGGCATGCAGTTTTATGTGAGAGAACTTAAATATTGAAAGTAAGTAAAACATTTAAACAAATTACTCAGATTTATTTTATTTTGAAGTGGCCTTATCTCCAGTAAAAACATAAGAGTTTAATTTTTTTCACATTTTGATATCAACAGTTGTCGAATATCTGTCATAGGTGTCCTGGAATTTAGTGACAGCTTTTTCTATTCATTTAAAACATTTTTAATCGAATGCCGCCATGCTCATGACAGGTATTCATAAATTTTCGTTGATATCACCGTTAGTAGAAAATAAAAAACTTAAATCTAGATCAGACACAGTACCAAGATGTTAGTTCATCACTGTGAAATTATAAATATTTTGACTATATCTGGAATCGAACCCGAGACACTTTACTGACTAGGCTAAGGTGTCGGATCTTTGGAGCTTTTTTTAAAATACAGATCAATCGTTTAGTAGTTATTTCATTGATATAAAATTTATTATCAGCTATATATACTCCATTCACGGTAGGCTCTACTCTCTGAAAGGTCTTTTTTCCTACCAATATCCTACTATATAATAGATTTCTGGTAGGGAAAAAGGCCTTTCACAAAACAATTCCTAACGGTGAACGGACTAGGTTACTTTGGTTAGGTACGTTCCGTTAAAATCTAACAGTTAAAATATATTTTGAATTTGTTGAGATAAAATATGAAAACCAAAAATTCCTACAGCCATGTAAGGCATCTTTTATGTTCATAAGACGTAATATATAGTTAAAGAACAAAAATACTAATACTATTAATACAAATCTTGAATTTATATTTAATGTCTCCTCATCTACCGATTTCACCTACTACTAACTCTACACAATGATCAATAAAAAAAAAACCTCTCTAAAATAAAACCACTAAAATCTATCTTGAATATTATTTTATTTTAAATTCTAGAGATCTTATCAAATGCATCTCAACTCGGTTTGTGAACAATTTCAAAGTGTGTGTTTTGTTATCCTGTGACGTGTGAATGACAGGGAAGACTAGGATGCTGCAGGTCCATGTAGGCTACTACGTATCAGAGACGATATAATCCCCTGCTCATCCTCCATTGTGATGGTAATACCAAACGCTGGCCGGTAGCGGTATACATAGTCAAACTGACGTTCGGGCTTTGTAAGGGCTGGCTGTGTCTACAACGTAACACCCATTTAAAATAATAATAGGAATGTCAACCCCTTGCCTGTTTGGTTTCTAGTTATAAAACTCTCCGCATAGTTTCTTTTCTAAAATAGGAATTCAAGTTTTTTAAGGGAATAAGTCACATGCCTTGTGGTTAAGTGGTTAGTAGTGTAATGGGTAAGTATATCTTGTTAAAACTGTACCTGTGAAATTATCTCTTCATTCTGTCCCCATTCGAATAATCACATAAAGCAGCGGAGTGACGTAGCCAGTACTGGTGGCGCGACTCGTGAGGACTTGGTAAGTTCTTGCAGGGAAAATCCGGGCGGCATCATGTTTACCGCAATCAAATATTCGAAAACATAGCTCACCGTTTCTCGTAAACTACTTGAACAATCACAGTAGTGTTTTCAGAATTTCTTATAAAAACCTTAAATTACATTAATATATTATTAAAATTCCCATATTTGAATTGGTTTGCTTTGAAAAAATTGTTTTCTAATGAAAGAACTATAATGAGAATGTTATTAAAAACATATTTTCACTCTTTGTAAAAGTTTTTTCCTAATTGAAATAGATGGGTAGTATAAGTGTACGAAATTATCATCATGAACTGAACTTTATTTTGATACAAGACTCATTCCTCTAACACCAATACTTTTCATAGTTTGAAGTGTTTAGTTTCGAGCGCTTCACGCGCGTCAGGTTTTCGATAAACTGAAGAATGGGTACACTAGCTAGTTTTTTTTATGTTAGTTATGTTAGAGCCCACTATAAAGACAATACAAATATGAATACGTTCACTGAATTATTATTGATACTAATTAAATGTAGCGATATAATTTTTAAATAATAATTTGTGCAAACATTTATAAATTAACATGCTTATGCAAATATGAGGTGTGCAAAACATTACCTACCAACTCACTGCAGATATATTTATATATTTTTAATATTTCATTTAACAAATTAATTTTTAGGCATATCCTTATTTACAGTAGGTCCTAATATTAAAAAATTATCGATTCAAATATAATTGCTTAAAAACGATGCTTTTTCCTGATTTATTTTACCAAAAAACTCTCCTACCCTCGCTCCCAGGTCCCCTGGTTGCCCCCCTTACGGTGCCTAGACTATATTTTGTGATACTCCATTACCCAAACTTTGAAAATCCCTGTCATTAACTATCTTTCCCCTGACAAAAGACCATTTCAAATCCTGTACTGCCTAGTAGCCTGCTTCTAGAGTAGCTAGGAATAATTACCCCCTCCCCCTCTTTTAACCACCCTCACTCCTCATCTAGTAATGAAGGGGGGTAATGTGAAACAGTCCTCGGGTGTTTGGGCCGCCATGAATCTGGCTCCAATTATACCGCTGAAAAGATCATCTCCGGAATGTTGACATTCCTCGACCTCTTCTGACCGCGGCTCTATATCGCTCCATGTTGTGTGCTGTACTGTCTAGAGACAGAACGGAGTGATAAGCCATCTGGAGAAGAGTGGACCACAAGAGTGACATTGGAAACCGGGCAGATCTTGATACAAGAATACTTCTTGGTGGTAGATTAAACCGTTGCTAGGGCAGTGGTAAAAAGAAGAGGCAACATTATTCACATATTATAATTATATCTTTAAATATAATACAAATCTCTTTAAATATATAATATATTTAACTATATTATATTTAAAAATATTTTTTTACCTAAAGGGTTTTCCACTCTCCCTCCACGCAAACACGGCTTCACTTCCTCTAAATGCAACCTTCCCAATTCCTAACACATTAACATAGCTAGTACTTAAGCGTATATATATTGATAGATAAATAAATACAAATAAAATATATGGGTCATTGCGTGTTTCTGCGTTATTATATATAAGTTATACTTATAAAATATTATTTCTCTCTCTCTTTCTCTCTCTCTCTCTCAATATATATATATATATATATATATATATATATAAACCGAACGGGTAGTAAGACGCGATTCTAGATAGCAAAAATAATAATAAATTTAAAGATATATATATCTTTATATATAAGATATATAAAGATATATATATCTTTATATATAAGATATATATATATATATCTTTAAATTTATTATTATTTTTACTATCTAGAATCGCGTCCTACTACCCGTTCGGTTTATATATATATATATATATAGAGAGAGAGAGAGAGAGAGAGAGAGAAATAATATTTTATAAGTATAACTTATATATAATAATGCAGAAACACGCAATGACCCATATATTTTATTTGTATTTATTTATCTATCAATATATATAAGTATATATATATATATATATATATATATATTATACACCTAAAAGTTTATAATATTTATTTTAAATGTATATTCATACTTGGGGCTAGCTGTATCGTGATAAAAAAAACTACAATATATATATATATATATATTATTTTATTTTATTTTATTTTATATATATATATATATAATAAGTAGGCCTACTTGTCAGCACGTCCTACTACCCAGTTCTGGTTATAAGCATATGTACTAATTACACTAATGTGCTAGGGATGAGTAAGGTTGAATTTAGAGCAAGTTTACCCAAATTTGCTTGGAGAGAGAGATTGGAAAAACATGTATAAAAACCTTTGTACACCGATTCGAAACTCGACCCTTCCATCCACCCCATTCCGCACCCTTTCCTCTTGACCTTTTTTGCTTTGGAAATGCTCAATTTCTTCCCACACTGTATTCCTAATCATATTTTTGTTAATATGTTGATTTGTACCTGTATGGAATGTTGAACGAGTAGTAATATAGTAGTAGTAGCATTCCGATGCTGTCTTGATCAGATAGGAAGAAACGTTTTTGAAAATGACAAAAGTTACCAAAACAAATTTCATTTTAAATACGTCGACTCATATTATCTGCAGCTGTCACTTTTGGTGTAGGACTATATTATCAATTCCTATAAAATAATAATGATAGTATAGTGTATTGTTATTAAAGTTGACCAGGAAAAATAAAAGGTTAATTTTTCTAATTTGTTTTTCTTACAAAAAATCCTAATGTAAAAGTAAAGATGTTACCTGAATTAAAAAAAACTAACGAAAACATTTTTTTAAATATACTAATACATGGAAATTGTCGTTTCCTTTTTTTATATGTATAATCAATATATATATAATTTACAATTAGTATCACATTTTATTTTTGACAGCAAAACCATGTTTCTATTCTTCTAAAACATACTTCCTCACAGGCTCTTAATATGTATGTATGTGTGTTTGTGTGTGCATATGTGTTTTTTATAAATATACGAGTAGTTATATAAATATAGATAGTTGGATAGATAGAAAGATATATCGATAGTTGCATAAAATTATATATATATATATGTAGAGAGAGAGAGATATATACATAAATCGAAATATAGATTGCCAAATTTTAAAAGTAGGTGATCTCTTTTTGGTGGATGGTTTGAAAATAATTTGAACTGTGTGTCGGTGTCGTTTCACTGCTTTGAAGAAGACCTCAGCAAGTCCATTTATAGTCCTACCTACACCAGAATGTTTCCAAACACAGAAACACCTTCAGTAACTTGTAAGACGCACTTTACCAAATCTGGTCGTTTATCTCGTAGACCCAAGGATCAAGGACCAAGAAGAATGAAGAATACCTTCACCTAGACTCGTCACCGGCACCTTTGATCGGATCAAGTCCACCAACATCTTACACTGGAGACTGACTACCTCTCTGGCCCCAATAGCCAGATCTTCCAAGTCTGCCTCCCCCAACCCCCTCACACACCCATCCCCTTATCCCCCGAGACAGACCAACTATTATCAGGGCCAAAGAGAGATTATACGGTACAATGAGCAATGGAAAAGATGACCCGAACCACCACCACCCCACCCACCCCCCCAAGTTCCCCACTCTTCAAAACACCCGTCCAGGGGGAATGGTTTCGGAGTAAGTGAAAAGATCGGTTTCACTTTATTGAAAGTCCTTTCCTATTCTTGTTGAGTTTGATCTGTACCTGTTTCTTTTGGCTTCTATCATCTGCTATAGTTAGTGTGAAAGGCGTGGTGGGTTTTTTTTACTTATTTTTTTCGTCCATACCGTCAACATCAAGGTTATTAAAGATTTAATCCAAATAATATAAACGGGGAAGATAGCACCTATATTACATTGGAGAACTCACATGTTTGCGTGGGTGGTGGGACCGGAGAGGGCAAGAAGGAATTCATCCCCATAGAATAAATTTGTCCACCACCCCTCCCATATAAATTTAAAATCCTTTGATGTTATCGAATATGAAGCTGAATGATGGCCTTAAATCAAAGTCTAAATACTTCTAGATGCATACAATTTTTTTAAAAAAATAGGGAAGACTAATCCAAATAGTCTATAGAAATAATATAATTTTCAAAAAATTGTAAGGAGGACCACTCCAAGTAGTTTCTATAGACATATAATTTGCATGTTTACGAGTAAAATCACCCTCAGTGCACTAACCAGGGACTCTAATCATGATATACTTGTCAAAGGTGATTAAGGACTCTGAGGGAATGATATGGTCCACATTTCATACGAAGAACCTTATTTGAAAGCTCGAAAAAACACCACATATACTCTAACGTATTCATAGGTCATTTACCCTTATAGCTACTATCAACACACAAAAATTATACCAATAATATATACACACCTGTTACCAACTACTTCATATTACCTGTTTGTATCGTAAACATATTTGTTAATTACTCTAATATGGCTGGGATGAAGAAGGAACTATATTAGAGCTAATCTTCCCGAATATGGGTGGAAGGAATGTGGGAAAAAATGTAAGAAAAAAAAACCCTAAAAAACCACTCTTGGTAGACCCGACTAGGATTCTAAACCAAATCGCCCGCTCTTCAGCAGGCCATTCCTAACATGAGAATTACGTCTTACACTATTGGGCCACTGAAGATGGTGACAATATAGAAAAACATTATAATTGTTAACGGAAACAATATATGTATATATATACAGTAGCCACGTGGCTTCTTTGGTGCTCACTGACAGCTAACAGCTGACTTCTGACAATCAACATTTAGGTATATACCTGTTTTAGAAGATCATGTGGTTCGGCGTAAGGATACATAATTTGGTCTGGTAACTTTTCAAAGCCGTCAGCTGTGCGCTGTCACTCTGCACCAAAGAATCCATGGGGCTTCTGTATATACATATATATATATATATACACATATATATGGTTCTAAAACATTATTTTTTACAAAAACCCTAACGTATGTGTCTATACGCACCATGGACATTAGAATAATTTAAAAACGAAGATATTCTTACTAGATGTCTCCACCCAGAATCGAGCTCAAATCACCCCTACGATATCCTCAACTTGTCCAGTATTGTTCCGGTTTCAGCGCTTTCAGCTTACAGAGGGCCCAGAAGTGGTTTGTTTTGTCTCCTTACTGGTGTGGTCTTCCTAATCTCCAAGCTATACACAAATTCTGAAGATGAGTTTAAAAAAAAACTTGTCGGCTACAGCGGGACAATAACCAACTAATTTTCTACCCATAATGCGTTTCTCTTCCCCCTCTTAACCCTAACAATCATCCTGTCTCACTTTAAAATACACTGACTGGTCTCCACTACTGTATTGTTTGAGCTTCTACTAACATTGACAATGCTTTGGAAAAAAAAAGCACAAGCATAAAAGAAATGGAGAAAAAATTTCCAATTTTCCCTGTTTAGAAAAGTTTTGAAAATGGGGAGAGAAGAGAAAGTAGACGCACAAAAATACACTATATGTTCTTATATTTGTTTACAACAGTGTATGAAGGTCATTCTCATAGGTGCTGGTCAAAGGAACCGCCCCATGGTTGGCTCGGTTCAAAAAATATATATATAAATACACAAACACAGTATATAAACTCATTTTTAAAACTTTTGGCAGTAATTTTTTATGTTTACACTTATTTTATCATACTTTTACTTCCTCATTAAGAGAAAGTATTATAAGTGTGAAAAATGTTGCCCTTGATATTATGAAGTATTTTGACGTTTTATGTGTCCGTGAATTCAAAAAAATAAAGCTCTGCTTGTCCAGGCAACCCTCCACGACACGTCACTGTTAATTAGGTTCAAGCTAAGGAAACCCTAGGTAAAGGCTCAAATAAAAATGCTCTTTAGTGGTTAAAATTGTAGCCAACTTAAATAACAATCAGTATTAACTAAACCAAAAAGAAAATTGGTGCGCTACTTGTGATATAAATGTTCCCCCTCCCCTGGTAGATCATAAGGTAGAATTGTTATGGACGCAAGGAAAAGTCAAGTGTTTTTGCAATTCTTAGAGGAAAACATTTGTTTGGCCCAAATAAATATAATATTGCTTCAGTAAAAACAGAGTTTAATTTTCTTCACGTGGTGATATCCATAGTTGTTGAATATCTGTCATGAGCATAGCAGCATTAGATGAGAAACTTTTATAATTAAGAGAAAAACTTGTCATTAAATTTCAGGACACTGCAAGGCAGCCTTGCACTGGGTCAACAAGACGCAATATGTAGCATGCGATAATGTAGCGTATTGACTTCTGTTTGCTCTGCCGCATGCCACCTTTCTACAAAAGTTGCTTGTTTCTACGTGTTTCCTCTGCCGCATGCCACCTTACTACAAAAGTTGCTTGTTTCTACGTGTTTCCTCTGCTGCATGCCACCTTTCTACAAAAGTTGCTTGTTTCTACGTGTTTCCTTTGCCGCATGCTACCTTTTTACAAAAGTTGCTTCCTGCCACGTATTTCGTCTGCCGCATGCCACCTTTCTACAAAAGTTGCTTGTTTCTACGTGTTTCCTCTGCCGCATGCCACCTTTCTACAAAGGTTGCTTGTTTCTACGTGTTTGCTCTGCCGCATGCAACCTTGCTACAAAAGTTGCTTGTTTCCACGTGTTTGCTCTGCCGCATGCTACCTTTCTACAAAGGTTGCTTGTTTCTACGTGTTTGCTCTGCCGCATGCAACCTTGCTACAAAAGTTGCTTGTTTCTACGTGTTTCCTCTGCCTCATGCTACCTTTTTTACAAAAGTTGCTTCCTGCCACGTATTTCGTCTGCCGCATGCCACCTTTCTACAAAAGTTGCTTGTTTCCACGTGTTTCTTCTGCCGCATGCAACCTTGCTACAAAAGTTGCTTGTTTCCACGTGTTTGCTCTGCCGCATGCTACCTTGCTACAAGAGTTGCTTGTTTCCACGTGTTTCCTCCATTGCCGCCGGCAATGAGTTCAGGGGCAACAAAACAGTGTGACTTATCGTATTGTTCGTTGTAATCCGTGCCACTATTTATTTTTTCTACTGCATAGTTTCGGTGTTTTGAGATGGATTGGTCAAATTAAAAAAACAACTGAAGCTTATTGAAGAGTATAGGGGTCACGACATACTTTGGGATCACAGATTAATTGCTTATAAAAACAACAAAAAGATGGATACTGTTCAAAAATTGGGGGAGAGCTATGAATAGTATATTTCAAATTGGTATCCATATGAACAAACATGAAGTAATTGAATTGCATGTTGTCATAACTCAATTTATTAGATTATAATAAAATATTACAATCATTTGGTCAATAAATCCCTTTCTAAATATTTTTATAGTGTAAAAGTAAAAGTCGAATGTGTTTCAACTTGTTTCTATGGCTGCATATTAATCGTAGCTTGAGTGATGTTCATGTTGAATAAAGATTTTATGTGAATTATTGAGAGAAAGTTATATTTAATGTAGTATTTTACTATAGTATTAAAGATAATTAATTCAATAAATAAATAAGCATTATTAAAATGAATGTGACGTCCCAAATTTAAGAAGAAGAAAAATAATCTTCGTACCCAATTTCATCGCGAACAAAAATTACTACTGGACAATTGTAACTACAGTAGTCCCGTGGCTTCTTTGGGGCTGACTGACAGCTCACAGATGACTTCTGACAGTCATCATTTAGGTATATACAGTAGCCTAACGGCTTCTTTGATGCTGACTGATAGCTGACAGCTGACGACTTTGAAAAGTTACCAGACCAAATTATCTATCCCTACGCCGAACCATATGATCTGCAAAAACATGTTATTAGCAGCTGTCAGAAGTCAGCTGTGAGCTGTCAGTCATCACTAGAGAAGCCACGGGGCTAATGTAGCTGTGATACTAAATCTTGTTGGGATAAATTTCGTCCTACAAACACTTGTCCGTTCCATCACCTTCTTCGTCTCCTCCAAATACGTATCTCTTCGGCAAGAATAAGATAAACCGCGGCCGCTATCGTCGTTCTCGAGATGACATCTATGTAGTCTTGGAAACAGAGGCAATTTTGTTGCTTTGGTGTAGATGTTTTGTAGCAAGCTACAGAAATCGCAAGGAGATGTGTTCTCACGACATACAACATTGAGTAAACATGTCGCATCCTACATGTTGCCTCCAATATTTGATATGATCATGTGAAGAAAATTAAACTCTATGTTTCTAATGGAGAAATATTAGTTTTATTTTGCCAAAAAAAAAAGTTTTAATACAAAAACTTCAAAAAAAATTCTGACCTTTTTCCATGTATCCTACACTCCCACCTTAAGGTGCCCCAGCACCCTCTTTTGAGATCCACCTCACTAAAGAATAGTTTAAATCATGATCAATGGATCTATTTAAAATATATATTTGTTATACATTTAGTGAACATATGTATTATACAAATTTTGTGGTATATTCCTGTATAAAATTAGTTTATTGGTCATTACGTATAGTCTATAGTAAGTAAAATTTTGGTAAAAATAAACTTTTAGAAAGAACAAACATTATTTTGTGGTCAACGTTGAAATCATTTCACTATTATTATTATTATTATATAGATATTGATAATATCTAACAAAAGTGACAGTTACATATTCCATGACCTGACGTATGAATACGTGAAAATAGATCTAATAACTTTACTAGCGGTCATATAAGGTTCTTTTTATGAAAATTACGCTGTAGAAACACCGTACGTAAAGTATTACCCAGATTTTTTGTTAACAAATTTGTTATTTTTTTCATTATTATTAATTAAATACATATAAATCAGATGGTTTATCTCAAAATATGAGATGATAAAGTTAAAAGGTCTTTGTAGTCTGTTTGAATCTTAGGTAGAGATTGTCTCTTGATAACCTCCACACGCTCTTTTTATGTGTGTGTTTGTCTAGTGAAGAGGGAGGGGGGAAGTGACACATGACAGAATGGCAGGTGACGCGCGACTTGGAATGACAGGCTGACAGCGGGCTCTTGTTTGTAACCCAAGACCAGGCCAGTCTCCAGTCTCCGCTACAATATCCTAGACATACCTAGAGCCATCCACTCTACATCAGGGACCATGTAGCCGAAACTAAGTGACGTCACCCCGTTCCACCAAGAAACTACCCGCTGCGGTGGCCACAAGTTCTAAGGTACAGTAGCCCCATGGCTTCTTTGGTGCTGACTGACAGATCACAGCTGACTTCTGACAGTAAACATTTAGGTAAATACCTAAATTTTGACCGTCAGAAGTGACAGCTGCTAAACACATGTTTTTTTCAGATCATATGGCTCGGCGTAGGGATACATAATTTGGTCTGGTAGCTTTTCAAAGCGGTCAGCTGTCAGTCAGCACCAAAGAATTCACGGGGATACTTTAGTCACACTCACAATAAACCAAACTGCTGATGAAGGAGAGATCGAGGTTCGAATCTAGGTCAGGTGTGCTGAGTTTTTTCCCCCAAATAGTTCTTCCCCTTACCCTTTATTCAAATACAGGTGCACTTCCTCTAAATTTCAACCTTACTCATCCTTAGACCATTAGCGTAACTAGTACATAGGCGTATAATCCGAATGGGCAGTAAGACGCAGTGCTAAAAAAAATCTGGTGTCAAAGAGATAAGCGTCTATAGTTCTATTTTCATATGAAAGGCCATACTGGCTGTTATAAAAGTGTTTATTTTAGTCACGATATTTATTAGCCGTTCGGGATATAAGCTTATGTACTAATTAAGCTAATGGGTCAGGGATGAGTAAGGTTTAATTTAGAGGAAATGTACACTCATTTGCGTGAATAGAGAGTATTAAAAACTATCTTAATAAAAATCACCGACAGTACTTCCGACCAGGAATCGAACCTTGATCTCCCCTTCTATTGTGTGAGTGACTCCCTAGACAATCCAGCCATCGGAGTGTTTACTATAAAAGGTACTAGATATACTTTATATTATTGATACGTCAATTCGTGTGGAGCGCAGCTATTTTAATAGATATTATCAATACCTTTCAAATAACACTGATAACAAAGTAAAATGTTATCAATATTGACCTAAAAAAATGCGTTTGTATTTTATAAAATATTTCCACCTTCCAAAATTGTAGTATGGATCCACATTCCCTGATTAAACTTAATTGGGAATTTGCATTCAAGTAATTGACTAGAACGCGCTTACAGTACAGTATTTTTGTATTGTGAATGTTAATATTAAGACGACTATTTGACTAGCCTAACTTCCGTCCCATGCAAACACTGATATACTCGCTTGCATTTTAAAGTTGACTTGATTAATAAAAGAATATTTTTACTTCCTTATTTAAGGCCTTATATTTTTTTCCCCCTTAAAATATATAATCTCGTTTAAATTTTGATCATATTCGCAGATTTTAGTAAATTTTTTCTCATTTTTAAAAATGGTATTAAGCTATTTGACCTCAAAATATCATTAATTTGACTTATTAAATCCTTTAGTTAGAGAGTATTTTCAAAGTTTTATAATAATAAAAATAAAATATTGGCCAAAATTATATAGAATATTTGCTTCAGTAGACAGGTTTGTTTCAATTTTCCACGTCTAATAATCTTGACAGTTCTAGAATATTTTTCTTGTGCATCGCAGAATTTTAACGTGACTTCTTCTCTTATTTCACAAGCTATGTTCAAATTACACGATGCTCATGACAAATATTCGAGAAATGTTGAGCTTACAATGTGTAGAAAATTACACTAAGTGTATCTAATGAAGCAATATTTTATTTATATTGGCCGAAAACGTAGCTTGTTATAAGAAACTACAAACATTCTGTCCTCCTAAAGTTACTTTACATTTCACATTACTAACAAGCCCCGTGTTGTTGTGGCCAGTGAACCTGACTACGAGCCTAGGAGTCCCAGGCTTGATTCCCGGCTGGTACCTTGAGAATTTTTCCCAAAAAGGGAACTACCCCAATAGTCCCTAGGGCTTATTTAGTTAGGCTTAAGTTAGGTTTTAAAGTATTTCTACTGGTTACATCCCCTCATATTTACTATCACCATAACCTAATATCATCGGAACATGGTAAAAACCTCCACGGAAAGGTTGTACAATTAGTACATTCCCTGAGTAATAGTACATTAGTACTGGCAAATCCTTCCACTACTGTGGTACGAATAATGTATCCCAGACGTGCAATATCATTATTACTATTCCACACTACTGGGCACAAATAGTATGAATTCCTCTTATTGGGGTCTCGTGTTTTCGGCCTGGGAGTGTAACAAAAGAGGTCCACATCTAAGACTCCCGACAGGTTGTAAAGAGATGACAAATAATATACTCTCCGCCCCCACGTTGTCGGCATGACAGGTCCGAATATAGACTGAGAACTTTACCAAGCTACCTTATATAATAAAACTCATGTTAGAAAAAAAACCTCCGGTATAGAGCTACAGAATTCTTATAGCTCGTCGACAATGTTAAATTCTTGGCTTTGTACCAGCCTTGAATGAGAATAGTTGGCGACCAGTTGATGAAGGTTTTAACTTTTCATCTAGGCTAGGTGCTGGTATACACGAGAAGATTTGGTTTAATATATTATTAATAATTTATTGTACTGGTTCTATCACCTTGGTCAGTGTATCTGGCTACAGATCCAGAGTTCTCTGGTTTGATCCTCGGTGCTTCCAGATTTATTTGTGAAGCAGTGGTTTTGGAACGGGTTCAACTCAACCTCTTGAAGACAAATGAGGAGCTACTTGAATGGAAAAGTAGTGGCCTCGGTCTAGAAAACTGAAAATAATGGCCAGTGGGTCTGTTGTGCTGACAACATGACACCCTCTATTTTCAAGGGTTGGCATTATCTTCAACAATATGTGGTGACCATTCAGTAGGTATAGCTCACGTGCACGATGATGCTAAGGAAGTTATTTATTCTTACGTTAATGTAATGGTTCTTGCTGAAGTCAGCTCTGTAGTTTAAAAGTGACACATTTTTTCTGTCGGTATTTTCAGGGATATTCACTCTAAAATAAATGGTGGGGACCAGAAATTATAGCCGTCATTTAAATGGTACTTAACTAGAAATGGGACGTTGGAATCCTCGATTCTTAGAATTCGTATAGTCCCATGGTATTTGAAAGATTCTAGAATTGTAAAATTTTTGAAAAGAGTATCATTAATATATTTATAAATAATGTTACTTCAAATAACAATTTTAATCAATTGGTAAAATGAATTGCATGGATTTGTGTAGTTGTAAAAAATAAAATTACAAAAAAAAATATTACAAAATTATATTAATTTCATTGACATAAAATGTGTCCGTTTTGTTGTTTCTAACGTAATAAATGTGATAAACAAAATGACATTTGTCATGTGCACCAAGACTTGAAACAACTCATTTTTTAAATTAGACTTTTAAATATTTTCACTTTAATTAAAATTATAGTGATCTATATTTTGAAAGATTCGAGGATTAGAATTTGGATTCAAGATTCTAAGGAAAATTTAATAGTCTGATTAAATATTTGTATTTAAAAAATATATGATTCAACCAATAATTTTTTATAAAGGTATTTTTTTTTTAGATTGGCAAAGTTCAGGCTTTATTAATGTGTTTGGTAAGTTGTTAACTAATGCGAATTCTTCTGAAAGCTGAAGAATATTTCATGCCTGGTCTCCTTGGTTCTAAATTAATTTGATTGGTTGTAAATTTATTATAAGAGGTGCAGCAAGAGCTCTGGAATATGGTACACAAAAATATTATTATTATTATTATTATTAGCACCGCGTCTTACCACCCGTTCGGGTTACACGCACTTACGCTAATGTGTAATGGTAGGATGAATGTGGGGAATGCCAGGCCTCCCCCGTGGTTCGGATTCCACGTTAAACTGTAGGTCCTCCATTTCATCTCACAATCACCATAGCATTACACATTAGCGTATGTGCGTATAACCCGAACGGGTAGTAAGACGCGGTGCTAATAATAATAATAATAATAATAATATAATCCTCCAGTGAGCTAATGCTTTTCGGATCATGTGTATATCTACATGATTTTATATGACTCAACTTCTAAATAGAAAAATTAAAATATATATAAAATAAAACATAGCATACATAAATAGATACAATTATTATTAATATTATTAATACTACGTGTTATTTCTTATGACAGGCCCATTCCTTTTGTCAGTGACCATAAGACCACCAATGCGCCCTGTTCTTTGCCTCCTTCTTCAGCTCCCAAACCTCTTTTCTTTCCGTTGAATCCGCCAATACTTGAATCCTCCTTCTTCCTAAACTCCTCTTTCCCTCAACATTAATACAATAAATTAAATGCGCATGCGCCCAACTGGTCAATCAGGATCCTCGTGAGACTTTCGAAACACTGAAATTACACAAATGTGTACTTAAATCTCTAATCACAAGTAATACATTTAATTATGTCACAGATATACTTACCGATAGATGGAAAAAAAGACCAGTGTTTTAAAAACTTGTTCGGCAACTTCTAACAGTTTTAGTTGGGGCTTTTTTCCCCCCACTCGTCCACAAAAGAGGACGAACAAGCATATGCTGCTTTTACAAGTGACACACACGCGCAGAACACACACAGAAAAAATGTAGATTAAAAAAAAAAACTATCTAGGTTGGTTTGAAGTTGTGTCCCACGTGGACTTGATTATCCACATCATCAAACAAGCCTGTCCGGCCGCTTGAGCGCAGGACGCTCGACTCGACAAGACAGTGACGTCATCTTAGAGAGAGAGAGGACATTCATCCCTACATCATCGTAATAGTGGTGGGATTCAAATGTTGGACTATTTTGTACTGATTGTTTATTTAATTCACACGTTAGGGGAACCTCCTGATTAGGATAAAAGAAACTTGAATAAAGTGACCATTTTCTTTTTTTATTGGCATGTTCAGGGACAGATATTCTGAAATCACTGGTGGGATCTAGAGAGAGTAAAGTCTTATTTCCATAGGAAGACTGTTATTTGAAAACTGGAAGATCGTGTTGCCACAATGGCGTAAGTAAAAATATTACAATTATATTTATATTATTAGTATATAAATAAAGAGATTATACAATTATATATCAGGAAGTATTATTGAAAGCATGATAGCATTGTGGGTAATATTTTTATTATATAAATTAAGTAAAACATATTTCTACAATGCCAAATTTTAGTGACTTTCAATCAATGTTGGTGGTAGAAAGTGGGCTTCCTATAAAAATAAGGGTTTAGTTACCACTTTGGCGCTAGGATAGTCGATCAGAAATTCATAAACGCCAGGAACCAAGTGGGGTTATAACGTTACTGGGGGTAGCTGTCTGGGAGTAGGAGAACAAACAGGGAGAAGAGGGGATACAAATGACAACAATATTTGTGCTGTGACGCTCCTTATTAAATTACATGATTCGATTCACTAATATCCATTCCTCGCTCCTATACCAGCTACCTTTCATTTCTTGGGAATTTAGGTCTTAACGATCAACCAGTGGATTTTTTTATTTTTTAAGAGTGGAAAATTTCAACTTTTAAATTATGTTTGTAAGTAAGCTTACTGTATATGAACATATATATATATATATATAAGTATAAATATAAGTATATATATAAGTATAAATATAAGTATATATATATAAGTATAAATATAAGTATATATAAGTATAAATATAAGTATGTATATAAGTATAAATATAAGTATATATATATCGATAGAAAATAGTTTTTGTGTTGATTCCAGTAAGCACCATACTCGTGTACTGTTAAAGGTTTTGTCAATATTTAACCAAAGATAACGGAGCCACAGTAGCCCCATGGCTTCTTTGGTGCTGACTGACAGCTGACAGCTAAAAGCTCTGAAAAGCTACCAGGCCAAATTATGTATCCCTACGCCGAACCATATGATCTGCAAAAACATGTGTTTAGCAGCTGTAACTTCTGACAGTCAACATTTAGGTATAAACCTAAATGTTGACTGTCAGAAGTCAGCTGTGAGCTGTCAGTCAGCATCAAAGAATCCATGGGGCTACTGTACCTAGGCATCCTTATTTAAAATGAGTCTCCCCCGCCAGTGGCACAACCCAGAAATTTACTTTGTGGTGGCATATGATCAAGGCTGCAGCAGAAATGAATCATATGTGGGTTTAAGGGGGTTGGAACAAACAACCCTCTATAAGAAATCAGGGTAATGCACAAATATTAAAAGTTATTTGGAGTTTTTTTTAAGATAGTTGAGTGCAGGGAACTTATTAATGTAATTATCCTTAGTTATAATGTATCCACGTTATTATTTTTGTATTATTTTTTTCCATTGGTGATTTTGGGGGTACTTAAGGGTACCACCTTGATAATCAAGAAATTGACGCACATATGTTCAGCTCTAGCGTGATATTTAATTCCACGATGCGTTATTTCAAAATATGATTCACTCCAAAATAAAGCCAAAAGATTACAACAAGGCTCTTTTTCCTTAACAATCTTATAGTTCAAGTTTTATTAAATAGAAAGGAATGTGTGAAAATGTGACTAATGCTCATTTTCAAAGACTTTTTAAGCATATTTGCGGATATATGAGACTAGACGTGATGAAAAGGGGTTATAACAAATACAGTAAGTAGTTTAAGAAAAAGACACAGACTATTGAATTTAAGGCCGTGTGGCCTAGTAGTGATTGAAATCTTTATCGCTGGACGAGGTGGGTGCCTTAAGATGTGATTAATATTGGGTTTTTTTTATATCAAGTGATCATAAATTTAATCTTTTACGTTTGACGAATCCTCAGTGCTTTGTATTTCAGCTATTCACATAATATAGGATATTATTAAAGTTGTTTGTTGTTTTGGGAGGGGTCAAAAGACTCGCAATTACTTTTCTGGGTGCATCATCGTGTTCCACTAAATATATCTCACATAGACGGTTGTTTCACGCTCCCCCTGTGATGTAAACGAGCGGCTACTGTGTGGCTACTTGTTCCTTTATAACTCGCCGACAGAAAGACTGCGAACACTAGAGAAAAACATTCAAGTAAATGCCTAGTCATGCTGACTCCCTATACTCTGCTATATACCATACCTGCTCCGGACCTGCCTACATGTTCTCAGGGGGTTTACAAACTATACGAGAACACATTACCACTACATTCTGATTGCCATAGGAAGCCCCTTATTTGAAAACTGGAAACTCATGTGGCCGGGAGAGGGGGGTGGAGGAGGGGGTACATAGACATAAATACTCATAAGATTTGTGAAACAAAATAACATACATTGTCACATAAACACTCCACTAAAGAACATAAATTAAATTATATATAGTGTTACAGAAACATTGATAAAAGACAAACATCTTTGTCAACCAAAGAGCATATCAATCAATTTCATATTTCAAAGATCTCAATAAAAGCATATTGTATATTTGCGTATAGTTAAGAAAATATTTGTTTTATAAAAATATTATTTCAAACTTTTTTTTTTAATTCTTAATAGTATTACAACTTTAAAATAAGTTATTTCGTATCTCAAATAGCTGCGAAGAAATGATCAAAAATTGAAAATTTGTATTGATGTAAAGTACCCTCAAGGTTACTTTCATGGGAAAAGAGAATCGCCATTTGGTTTTTAATTAAATAAGTTCTAAGGGAAGCCTTAAATAACCTTTAGAAGAATTTTATAACTAATAAATCATGACAAATTATATTTACGTAATGCCAAATTTTAGTGACATTTTAATCAATGTTGATGGTCGAAAGTGGGTTTCTCATAAAAATCGGCTACTTTCAATGGAAATGCCCAACTTTCCAACTTTAGGGGACACAAACACATTACTATTTAGATGTCCTTCACAAATTATGTAAAGATAAATGAAACCTAATATAATATTACACATTAAAGACTAAGCTTCCTATTTAAATTACTTCTTTTAAACAGAACATTTATATTAATTCGAGATTTCCATTGCTTCCCCCAATTCAAATAGTATTATTATTAGCACCGCGTCTTAGTAATAATAATAATATTATTTAGCACCGCGTATTACTACCCGTTCCGGTTATACGCTTTAAGTACTAATTCATCTAATGGATAAGGAATTGGAAGGTTGAATAGAGGAAGTGAACCCGCATTTGCGTGGAGGGAGAGTGGAAAACCATTTAGGAAAAACCACCCTTAGTTCACCCGACCAAGATTCGAACCTCGATCTCCCCGTCTTCAGCAGTCGAGCTCAACACGACAAGCGCGTTAGCCAACTACACCACCGAGGCGGGTAGCACCGCGTCTTACTACCCAATCGGTTTATACGCACTTACGCTAATGTGTAATGGCAGGGTGATTGTGGGATGAAATGAATGACCTACAATTTAACGTGGGATCCGAACCACGGTGGAGGCCTGGCAATCCCCTATATTCATAAGTTGTGATTAATACACATCTTATCAGAGGTGAAGGAAAGGTTTGGCAATCAGATAAATCTGTGCCAGGACCGAGGATTGAACCCCGGAACCCCATCACAGAAGTCTGACACCTTACCCTTAGACCACCAGGTCACCACAATTTAAATAGGTCCAATCATTTTCTCAATAATTCGTTCAATTGTTAAGAGTATATTCACAAGATTATTTAAAATAAACTTAGTCATTTTGTTATAAATAATAACTTTATTCAAGCGAACATTGACTTGATCAAAAATCTTCTTTCTTATTTTATTAGCTGCACACATGTAATAAATTCTGATTTTTCTCAAAACATATTTATTTATGACGCAGCCAAGTTAAATTTGAGACAAAATGTTTTTCAAGTGTTTGAGGTAACATAGATAACCAAAACTTATTTCCACCTTATCGGATGATTTTACACTTGCAGTACTATCTGAAATCTTGGAATTAAATAACATATTTATCTTGCAATTAAATAATATATTTAAACAAATGAGAAAATTAAGACAAATTAGTAATATTGCTTTTATCTTGAAGGTAAATGTTCCTTAAAGTAAGACACAAATGTTGGAGGGGGGGGGGGTTATAGTCCCCAAACCCCGCCCCTACCCAACCCCCAATGACCCCACACCTCATCACTCCAGCCAGGTGCGATCATACAGTACTTCCTGATAAAGAAACGCGACTGGAATAATAGAGAGTGGGCAGTATTCCTTATCATTGCAGGGAGCGGATTCTTAGGCACCAAAAATTGTTTTTGCTGCCTATTATTTTATTACCTACAGCTAATTCCCATTGCTTTTTTTTAGTACCACGCCTCACTATTCATTCAGGTTGTACGGATGTGCTGTATTAATTACGCTAGTATGTTAGAGGTTAGGAAGGTGAAGCTTAGAGGAAGTGTGTCTGCACTTGCGTGGAGGGAGAGTGAAATTGTTTTAGTAAATAACACCTCAAGTACACCAAACTAAGATTAAAATCTTTATCTTCCCTTCCTTGACAGTCCAGTTTACTAAGAGAGCCAATTCGACCACTGAAGCGGGTCATATTCTATTAATCCCTAGATAATTTGCTAGATTTTCAGTATTGAAGTGGGATATATCTTCAGATATGTTTTTTATAATATGAAAAGCTGAGCTATAACTATTCACTACCTTCAAGAGACAAAATTTCAAATTTACGGTTTCCGAAGAAGTTGAACTTTTCTCATACAACGACATGCCATTGTCCTCCCTAGATGTCTGCCAATGCTCCCATTGTCCTCCCAAGATGTCTGCCAATGCTCCCATTGTCCTCCCGAGATGTCTGCCAATGCTCCCATTGTCCTCCCGAGATGTCTGCCAATGCTCCCATTGTCCTCCCGAGATGTCTGCCACTGCTCCCATTATCCTCCCGAGATGTCTGCCAATGCTCCCATTGTCCTCCCGAGATGTCTGCGACTTCTCCCGTTGTCATCCCACTGATTTACGTTCATAGGCATCTTTTTGACCAATGTCAATTTTTAAAACTACTCCAAAAAAAGTGAGTCACACACACAACTTAACAATTTGCGAGAAACTGGACTTTCGCTTTCAGCAGAAAACCCACACCGCATGAAAAAGAGAGGCCAAAGCCGAAAAAGAAGTCTTAGGGTGCTTATTAATAAAATAGGCAAAAACCAACAGAAGAGGCAATTATACTCGTAATAACATAAATTGCATATGTCTCAACTTCCTGTGTTTTAAGATTAAGGAAAAGAATAGGCAACTAGGAGATTCGTGTCTCTACATATCACTATCGCATTGTTCCTCGTAAATTTAATTCTTAAGGTGTGTTTTGTTTGTTTTCTGCTTATAGTTAGCTGATACATTATTGTCAATCAGATGTTGCACTTAGGTTAAATATTGACAAAACCTTTAACAATAGACGAATTTGGTGTATATTTGAATGAATACAAAACTATTTTTTATGGCTCTAACCATATCGTATATATATATATATATATATTGTACATTTTAAAAGTTAAAATTTTCCACTCTAAAAAGACAAAGTATTAATATATTTCGTTTGAACACTAAGACCTAAATACCTAGCAAACGAAAGAGGATTGGAATAGAAACGGAGTATAATTATTTGTGAATAAAATGATGTCATTTAATAGAGTTTAATTTTCTTCACATGGTGATATCAACAATTGTTGAATATCTTTCTAAGTGTCCTGGAATTTATTGACAACCAATTCTCTTCATTTAAAAAGTTTCCCACCGAGGGCTTATATGTTCATGACAGGTATTCAACAACTGTTATCACTATTCAAAGAAAGTTATAGTCTCTTATAAGGAATAAATATATGATTTATTTTGGCTAAAAAAGAATTTTTTTCTATCTAAACTACAAAAAAAACACTTAACCTTTCTCCCAACAGCTTCAATGGCCAAATGCTCGAAAACGCTACTCTCGCAGTAGACTAGCCTGCCAATGAGAGGGAGAACGAGATTTGAATCTTGGTCGGGTGTACTGAGGGGGGTTGTTACCATCATTGTTTTCCACTCTCCCTCCAATCAAATGGGAGCACAATTATAAATATAGACTTCCTCATTTCTAAAATCATTAGACTTAACTAGTACATAATCGTGTAACCTTAACAAGAAGTAAGACGGCGTGATAAAAAAACTTTTCTAATGGACCCAACTTAAAACTTAACTCTACAGTTCTAACAGCCAGTTACTCAAAAAGTTTGTTTTGTATTTAAGATCTCCCTTCCTTCCCCCCCCCCCTCCCCTCCTTAAAGGACTAATAAATCCATATTGGCTCGGCAGAAATTTTGTATATCCCTGATAATCTCCCACGATATTAATAACATTTTCATTTGATAGCGCTTCCTTTTGATCTTTACAAACTACTTTATAATGCATCGTCGGCTTCTGGTAACAAAACGTAAGTCCCAACCGACCTACAGTAAGAACACGGTGAAAAGAACTTTTTAGGAAAATACAAATCTATTTTACGGTCAATATTGGTAACATTTTACTATTTTATTATATCGGGTCTTACTATCCATTTGGGTTACATTATTATGTGTTAATTACGCTAGTTATTTTAAGTATTATCAAGGTTATATTTAGAGGACGTGTAGCGGCATTTGCGCGGAGGGATAGTGGAAAACCATTTTAGAAAGTCATCTTCAGTACACCCGAATGAGATTCGAACCTCGATCTCCCCATCATTTGAAGTCCAGTCTACTGTGGGAGTAGCGCGTTATACGATGCGGCCACCGAAGTGGGTTATATTAGTGTCAATTTATAGGTATTATTAGTATCCGTCACACAAATCGATGGGAACGCGGACAAATGTCAGGCTCACCTAGTTTATTTGTTGGTGACGGGGTGGTTGGGGTTCAAACCCCAGCCGGGTGTATTGAGAGAGTTTTTTTCCAAATTACTTTCCCACTTTCCCTCCACGCAAGTATGAAAGAATTTCCTCTAAATTTAACCTTCCTCATATACAATGGTTTGTGTCGTTTTCCAGAACTACTTCTCTATTCTGTCTAGCTTATACTTCCTTTCACCCTTCACCAACAACCACCCTGTGTCATATCAATAAGTAGGGAAGAAAGCTCGTTAATAAATCTCAAATATCTCAAAATTTGCTGTTGTCAGACTTTCAAAAAATTACTGTATTTGTTAGAAGAAGGCTAAATATAGAGACCATTTTCATCAAGTCTAGTCTCAAAGCTTCACAAATATGCTTAAAAAGTAGTTCAAAATGAGATAATGTCACGTTTTAAACCATTTGATTTTTTTTAATAAAACTCTAACGTTAGCGTTGTTAAATGAAAAGTTACCTGTTGGAATATAATACTTTATTTAAGCGCGAACGATATTTTAAAATAACGCCTCGTAGAATTAAATATTGCATTAAGGCTGAGCGTCTGTGCGTCAATTTATCAGTTACATAGGTGACCTCTTTAGTATCGCTTTTAAAATGGGGTGACCTGGTGGTCTAGGGGTAAGGTGTCAGACTTCTATGCTGGAGGCCGGGGTTCAATCCTCGGTCCCGGCAAAGATTTATCTGATTACCAAACCCTTCCTTCACCTCTGACAAGACATCTTGTGAATGTGGGGAATGCCAGGCCTCCACCGTGGTTCGGATTCCACGTTAAACTGTAGGTCCTCCATTTCATCTCACAATCACCCTACCATTACACATTAGCGTAAGTGCGTATAACCCGAACGGGTAGTAAGACGCGGTGCTACTACTACTAATAATAATAATAATAATTTTAAAATGGTTCTTAACCACTTTTATTTCTGACCGTGAGAGTAGGGTAGAGGGGTGGGTGGGGACCATCATTTGTAATGTGTGAATCGAACCAACGTCCCCGTCCCATCTCTCCCTCTCCAGAAGTTATTATTGATTACCGGTGGGCTTCCAACCTCTCTTTTGGCATGGGCCGCATCTTTTATTGGCTCTTCATTGCTGGCCCCTTCTTTTGTAGCACAAGTGTACAGAAAATTAGAGTTCCCTTTCATCGTTCGACTAATTACGTTAACACTTAAGATGACTACTTTTCATTCAATTACTGGTTGTTGTTTTTTTTTTTATTTCCTTTAGAAAAATTCATTACTGTATGCAGTTCCATTTTAATTGAAAGAATCTTATCTGACAGCTAGAAAAATTACTAGATCTACTTTCACGTATTCATACGTTTGATCTTCATCTGTCACTTTTGATAAATATTAGCACTACCTATAAAATATATACATACATACATGCCGTTCTCTTACGGGGTAGGCAAGAAACTGTGCATATAGCTCTAAAAACAACTTTCTTAATCCATCCTCAAACCTTTCTCCAAATTTCCCTATCCTTGTATACTCCCTTCGTTTCAACAACATCCATATACCGGTTCATACATGCTCTTTTATTCTTAAAACTCTTTAATCTTTCTCTTTTCCACATATTTGTCTACAAAATTTAGCCACGTCTTTACTGGTCTGCTCCTTTTTGATCCACACACTCTACCTTCATATATTTGCTACGTCACGCGATCCACACCCATCCTCTCAACATGCCCAAACCAACGTAGCACGCTTCTTTCACATTGATCGATTATATTCCCTTTCAGACCGTACTACTTCAGCAGTCAGTACCCATTCATTACTAACTTTGTCCACACGAGTTTTTCCACATACATTTACCTATAAAATAACAATAATAATATATTTTTGAAAAACATGATGAAATTGTAGTAAGGAAGCAATATTAGTTTACATTAATAGAATTCAATATAAAAAATTGTTGGTATATATTCAATTATACCAACAATTTTTTATATTGAATTATATTAATATAAAATAATAATATAGTAAAATGGGCTAAGTGTTGACCGCACTTATTGAGTCGGATGGTTTTGAAATTTTATTTGGTCTCCCGAGCTGATACTGTCGCGCAGAAAAAGGAGTAATGAAGGTTTTTCAGCTCGCACCGGGTGGACAACAAAGGTGATTGTGATGCTTGTGAGTGGTTTAAACAGTGTCAGCTCGTGAATAGGCACTGCAGCCTCCCTTATTCCCACTTGATATTATCGATAACATTTAATATAATGATAAATTTTTTCTTTAATTCTTTCTTTATTTTTATAGTAAAGTCCTTAAGCTTAATGTCCGTACTTCAGTAGCCATCCCCCAGTTTATGAAAAAGATACAAACATCTTTGTTTGGAACTGTGTGCTTCACAGTACCAGGGACGTGGTGTTTGACTGTTGTGCGCATGCGCACATATGAGGGGGGTGCGGAAGAAGGCAGAACTACCAAATAATTGTTGCTCTCGCAGTGCCGGCTCTGGAGTAATGGTGGAAGGAAGTTTTTTTACTCAGCGTGTGTTGTACTTTAAAACCATGTGATAAAGTGTAGAAGAGTGTAGAGTTAGATTATTATTCTGCTTCCAGCTATTCTATTTGGTTCATTTTTTTCGGTTCTTTTATTTAACAGAAAGACTAAATGCGCTTGCAGTACTTTCAATGGAGAAAAATTTCCTCAATTGACATCCAGAGATCAAGGAAGAAATTATTGAACTTTTTGCGCAAATTAAAACAAGAAGAATGGATTTAATTTTTAAATGAATAGATCAAGCTTGAACTGTAACAATTTAAGTTAAAGTAAGTAAAAAAGTTATTTTTGTTAAGATTTTATCAAGTTTCTGAATATATATTTTTTTAAACATGTTTTTTTTCCTTTTACATAATTTTAAAACAAAGCTAAAAAAAATTCTGGAGCAGCACCCCCACTAATTTTAGCTACGAGCCGCCACTGGGTTTAAAGCTCGTCACGTGATTACGTTTATGCTATGCTCATGCTTTTTCTGCGAACGTGGAATCTCCCAGTTATAAGAACGTTGCTAAACTCTACTGTACACACTATAGGCCTATAATACATTTTTTAATACCGCGTCTTACTACCCGTTCAGTTTACACCCCTATGTACTAAATACGCTAATGGGTTAGGGCTGAGAAGGGTTAAATTTAGAGAAAGTGTACCTGCATTTGCATGGAGAGAAAAAAATAGTTAGATGCTATCTCTAGGAGAATAAGGACTCTTAAGGTGGAAGTTTAGAGGACATGAGAAAAATTAATAACATTTTCAGTTTTTACAGGAAAAACCTTTTTTTTTACGAAAATAAATAAAGTATTGCTCAGTTAAAAACATAGTTTAATTTTCTTCATGTGGTGATATCAACAGATGTTGAGTATCTGTCAGAAGCATATCACCATTAAATGAGAAACTTTTGAAATTAAGTAAAAAGGTCATTAAATTCCAGGACACCAGTGACAGATATTCAACAACTGTTGATATCACCATGGGAATAAAATTAAACTCAATGGTTCTAATCTCATCAGAGGTCTTTCTCAAGTGGAGCCTATTAGAAGGTTCGAGTATTCAGGACGTCACAGGGTGCTAATAAGCTAAGAATGTGTCGAATGAGTGAGGGTGAAGGGGGGTGGGATGGACACCATTATAAGCTAAGGGCATAACTAAGGG
>CABFOW010000121.1:296957-309473 GCA_902141385.1 Timema californicum
GGGAAGCATCTAAGCCATTCGCAAGAAAATAAAAAATAAAAAGGCTCATTAAAATGAGAGAACTATTGAAACTCAGGATAAGGCAACCAGGGTGTGCCCCTGTCAGGCGAACACCAAAACACTGGACCTCAACTTCCAACAATCGTCCGATGACAAGCGTCCCTGAAAGGCTAAGTGGGTGAGGGGTCTGAGGGGGAAGGAGGGAGAGAGAGAGAGAGAGAGAGAAGCAGCTTCGTAAAACTCCGACGACCACCCGGTTACCATCAACATGGCGGGCCCAAAGGAAAGACCTGATCTGATGATGTGATATTACGAAGAAAACACACGGTCCACTCATCCATCTTATTCCGTTCCTCCCCCCTCACCTCCAACACCCCTTTCCCTCTCCTCACATGTTGTCCTTATTCTCGGACCATCAGATCTGCGACTAGAGATAAGCAAAACCACGCGCATGAGCTATTGGCAACGAAGGACAAACTCGTCCGTTCAAACTGTCCCTGTTTTTTTAGTAACTTTTTAATTGGAACCAAATTTAGGCTTAGTACAAGAGATACTTTTTTGTTTCTTTATTTTAGGGGTTGAGGTAGGAGAAGGGGAATACCAACAATGTGTGGCCTCAAATATTTGAGGGGGCGCACTTTTTGTATCGCTATAGCAACAACTAGGTTTTAAGAACAATATCTGACCACCATAAAAACTATTAAAATTGTTTTCTTACATTCATACGTCAGGTAATATGATCTACAGCTGTCATTTTTGATATATATTATCAATACCTATAAAGTAATATTCATAATAATAATAGTAGTAAAATAATATCAACGTTGACCAGAAAAAAAAGTTTTAGTATTTTCTAAAAAGTTCTTTCCAACCTGTTGTTACTATATTTTGGATGCTTTGATCTTACCTAAGTTTTCATTTAAGTTGATCGATTGCCATGGTATATCAAACGTGGTGACAGTTTGACTACAAAGTTTGTTAATGTAATCAATCAGAGGATATTTGTAATTTTATTAATATGCTCTGCTGAGTTTTAGAAAGGCTTCTTTGATCCAAGTCCGCGTCACTTATTATAATGTATTATTATTTAATGGTTATTTAATGGCTTATCACTCAGTTAAAGGTATCAAACCTAATTTTTACAGTGATGAATCTTTGTATTTGCCGGGATTCAACCCACGGGATATAAGATTATTGCACTACTGACAGATCATTGGTGCCTGACCAAAGATAACAGTATCGTTGAGTGATGGCTACAACGTGCATTTTGTGAACTCATGGTTACATCACCAAATTACTTACAAACTAACTTAACATAGAACAAAACCCTTTTACCGATTATTTCTCGGCCTAAACATCTGAAATTTTACTTCGTGTTTTCTATCCTCTTTCATCCCAACCGAGTCGGGTAAAGTCACTAAAGGCGTCAGTAACGTATTGTTTTGTTTGGCTGACCAACGGGGGGAAAAAACGGAGTTCAAACCTAGGTTAAGTAAACTTTAGTGGTTTTTTAAAATTATTATTGGTTCCCCACTCTTCCTTCACATTTTATCTAAATTTTACGTTCCTTATCTTTACCCCTCTAGAGTAAAGGGACGATACGTTTACGGAAAAAGGTTTTTGTTCCGTATTAATTAAAAAGAAGATAGATTCCTCAGATAGATACCTCAAAGATCCCTTCGTCAAAATAATACTGTCCTACGTATTAAATTACATTAATATATTTATTAGTTTCAATGAAAAGGCTATGAAATTATCTATATCGAATCCTATCACCTTATTTTTATATCTATCCTTACTTTAGTTCATAAACCTAATTTATGGACACTATCCAATAATACTAATTTTAAAAAACATGACTATAGGGTGTACTATAAAAAAAATCTCCTTGACATGAGCCACAAATAAGCTACACAGAACGTGCGGCCGCGGCCATTAGTACCAACATTTGCAGATAGAAGGTGTCATGTGGTCAGCCCAACATACCATCCGGCCGTTATACTCAATTTTCTAAACCGGATTTGTTAAGTATTTATTCAAGTAGCTTCTGATTTGTCCTCAAGAGTCTGAGTTTAATACGGTTCCAGACCCACTGGTTCACAGATAAATTCTGGAAGCACCAGGGATCAAACCTAGGACTTCTAGTTCTGTGGCAAGTAACTCTGGCCACTAGAATACAGATGTGGTCAAAGGTGTATCTCACATACCATTTAAGTGGTAACGACCTTCTCCAGCTCCAACAAGAGATTATAAAGTGGTTGTCCCCGAAAATGTCAAGAAATAAATGGTAACTTTATATTGGATAACCACAACGGGTAGTAAGTCAAGACGAGTGTCGCAAAATAAAAATAAGTGTTGTGGTGAACATAGAACCTACACAAATGAAACATGGCATCTATGATCTAACCCCTCCTCTATCGGTACAACATGGAGGAATTAAATCGATACCTATTTGGTCATGTGTCTTATCTACTTGCTCATATACAAAAGATCAAAAATGACGTTAATATATTTTTTTTATCTTGACTTCATCTTTGTAGAATAACATGTCGAGAAATATTCTCGTCCAGGCAACCATACCCTGTACTTAAAATGGAATTCATCGTGGAGATATAAATCGTATCCGGTATTCGAGGGAGGTTGATCGTTATTGACAAGGTATGACGGCCGCGGTTGAATACTGTGCTAGGTTCGACATCGGTTTCAGCAAACTGTCAATGGAATGACAAACTACACGAGAGGAGCATATTCACGGCGCCACACATGGGTATGACGTTCAATGGTGCAGCGTGGACTGTTGCCAGGGTAAGCAGAGTTTGTCAAAACCTGTACCCGTGATATGTTCTCCCTTACTCTCTCTCTCTCCATTTTATCAATCATACATAGACTCTGCTTTCGAAGGATATCAAAAGCGTGCAAGAAGGAGAAAACTCGCATCAAAAGCGCACACAACCACATAACGTGGCAACATGGCAAACATCTTGTGCCCAATACGATGGGAGGTAATGAGCTATCACCTAGAATGTGATTCTCTAAAATATGATCGGTAAACTTTAATAGCTCTTCATTATTTGGTGATAGGCTAGGTTAGTCGGTTGTCAACAAGCGGTGTTGCCATATGGGGATCAGGGACTGCAAACAATGGTGCACTTTTGATGCACCTACAGTACCTTGTGTGCTTCTGATATACTCCAAAGCAGATATATTCCATTCACGGTAGGAATTATTCTCTGAAAGGTCTTTTTTCCTACCAATATCCTACTAGTAGATTTATGGTAGGGAAAAGGGCCTTTCAGAAGTCAATTCCTACCGTGAATGAACTTTACACAAATTCGACATGTGCTCTTTCAGAACGGAGTCCTCCTCTCCACATACCTCGCGTGGGGATGTAATTATTGTATTTAGATTGATTGCCAGCCAGTGAATGTTCTACTGAGTGAAGAGTACCAATTCACAGGTACAGTTTAAGTTGAAATGAATGGTAGGAAATGGGAATTAATGTCCATACGTCCATATGTACAAGTTTGTATGACAAAAACCACTTTCGCACAAATTAAATCAAATATTGCTTCAGTTAATACATTTAGTTTAATTCTTTGCATACTGTAATATCAACAGTTTTTTTTAAATATATACGAGTATCATAGAGATAATACATAAAAGTCCCTATGTTTTTTTAGTTGTAGAGTAAAGCTAGACCCGTAAATAGATATACTTTCAGGTATTCATACATCAAGTCATGGGATCTTAAGCTGTCACTTATGATAGATATGATGTATCATCACTCATAAAACCCACTACAGTGGCCGAATGGTCTAAGGTGTGACTCTCATGTTGGACTGGCCTGCTGATGATAATATTGGGGTTCAAATCCCAGTGGGGTCAACTGATGGTGGTTTACCCTAAATTGTTTATCACTCTTCTTCCACGTGAATGCAGGCAGATTACCTTTAAAATACTTCCTTCCTCATTCCAACCCTATTAGAGTATTTTTATATAAGAGTATAACCTGAAATGGAAGTTAAGACTCGGTGATAAATAAAAAGCACTAATAACAAAGTAAAATGTTTTAATGTTGGCCGCAAAAAATGTTTGTAGTTTCATAGAAAGTTGGACTGTAGTTTCTCCTAACATAAAAAGAAATATGTAAGAAATGAACTATTTTATTTGTCAAAGGATTATAAGAGCGTAAGCCTACATTGTGTCAGAAATATATGCAGCAGTAGGCCTAAATATACAAATTATTCGCATAATGTTTTATCACCTCAGGCTTGGAATATTAAAAAAAAAATTATTATGACATCATTAGAGGAAACTTTTTTAACAAGGTGGTTTAAAAAATCTTATACCAATAAATATAAAAATTAATAATAAATAGAGATATTCCAAAGCAGCCCAAACCTTCCATAGTGTTTGATATATGATCTCCTTGAACAATATCGTTGAACCTTGTGCGCCTGCAAGGTATGTGAAGTCAAGTTATACCTGTTCATGAGTGAGCGATAGGAAAGGGGGATGTTTCAAGGGGGAGGGGAAGAGACCATGTTCACACAGTCCTGATAGAACCGCTCATTTTAAAGATATATTTTTTGTCACCCCGTCTTACTATCCGCTCGGGTTACACACGCATATGTGCAGTACATACTAACTACGCTCATGTGCTAGGTATGAACAAGATTTAATTTTAATAGAGGTGTACCTACATTTGCGTGGAGTGAGAGTGGAAAAAATTGTTTAAAAAAAAAACACCCTCAATACATCTGACAGGGATTTGAACCCTTATATCCCCGTCAATGGCAGGTCAGTATATAGTGAAATTGACTCTTTAGACCATTCGAACACCGACGATTTTTTTCTATTTGTACGTTTAACACCAACACTATAAATATTGATATTTGGGAAGAGAATAGCTTAGAGGAAGTGCACCCACATTAGTTTGAAGAAGGAATATAAAATCCAGAGTAATAAATCACATGGGGGGAAACCACCTCCACCACTACTCCAAGCCCGCATGGATTGTATCCTCTGGCTCTCCGTCACGGGCTTTTAGTATATTGTAAGCCGGACACTATAGTCCACGTGACCACCATTGCATTAACCTACAGCTATCTGCATATTTACATGGATGAGACAGGGGCGAGGGAGCTAAAACCTTAGAGGTTATTAACAGCAACTGCATTTGCGTGGAAGGAGGTTGAGAAACCGTTTAGAGCTAATAACACAATCTCCCCTTCAACGACAAACCACCGGCTAAGAACACTTTAACTTCAAAATTTAAGTGTGGAACCAAAAATCATCCATTTCACCTTCACAACGCATAGAATATATATGTAGAAAGAGTAACTAGCACTTAAATGAAATAATCCTTAGTAGATTCACAATATGGCTAGAAAAATATCGCATATTCTGTGGAGTTAATATATATATTGTAATGATACTGTTTTGGACCCCTCTCATATATTTAAAAAAGTCATGGATGAAGTGTATTTTTCTTCTATGCACTGTATCTAAATATCCTTTTAATGCATCATCCATGGAGAATCACGCGCTTTCAGAAATTATTTCAATATATTGCACTTTAAAACTTTTTTTTCCTTTAAAAGATCAACTCCGTTGTTAGAAAAATCATGTGACATGCTGGCTCCCTCTATCCAATAGAAATCCAGCCTTCACATTAGGCTGCCAGGAGTTTTACTATTAGTTAGAACGCAGAACATATAATATCACAGAAAAACAATCCGTAAATTAACAAAAATTGTTTATCATTTTATAGCAAATCTTCAATGCCGAAGGTGACCTGTTGGTCTAGGGGTAAGGGTTCGGACTTCTGTGCTGGGGGTCTGGGGTTCAATCCTCGGTCCCGGCACAGATTTATCTGATTACCAAACCCTTCCTTCACCTCTGACAAGACGTGTATTAATCACAACTTGTGAATGTGTGGAATGCCAGGCCTCCACCGTGGTTCGGGTTCCACGTTAAACTGTAGGTCCTCCATTTCATCTAGCGTTCACCCTACCATTACACATTAACGTAAGTGCGTATAACCCGAACGGGTAGTAAGACGTGTTGCTGCTAATAATAATAATAATTCAATGATGAAGGTATAATCATTTAAATAAATTGTGTGCAATATCAAAAATATTGCTCATTTCATAATTATAAGTATCATAGATAATCAAATCACATCACCGTGTGTGATAACTGAAAATAATGTCAAATAAAACCTGTATCACAATAACTGACTCCCAATTGCTGGCAATATAATACCGCATCAACGTAATACACACACACACATACACATATATATATATATATATATATATACATATATAAAACAGTAAAATAGGCTCCACTTTTTCAGTTTGTATATCAACATATTTTTTTGGTCAAAACAAATGAAATAATTATCCAGTAGAAACATAATATAGTTTAATTTTCTTCAACAATTGTTGCATATCTGTCAAGGATATTCTAGAATTTAATGACAACTTTTTCTCTTCACTTAAAAAGTTTCTTATCTACTGCTGCTATGCTCATGACCGATATTCAACAATTGTTGAGATCACCATGTGAAGTCCATAAAACTCTCTGTTTATACTGACGAAATATTTTATTTATTTATGTTTTGCCATAAAAACTATAAAAACACTGGCCTTTAAGTCACATACCCTGCAATCCCACCTTAATAGGATATTTACTAGGAAGTGACTTTTAGAATATATATATATATTTTTGTTAGAGGTATTTGACGTGCACTTTATGAACCCACTGATCATATCAGAAAACGACTTGTAAACTAACTTAAATCTAGAACCTACAACTCCCAGCCGTCAATTCATCACTGTGAAAGGGGAATCCCCCATCTCAACAATGATACATTGTTCTGACATTTAGGGAATGGAACTCGTGAGTCCTAGTTCAGTACGTAAACACTGTAAAATAGGGGGGTGGGGGTATGATAAAGAGGGAGCTCTAATGTCTCAATAATGATTCATAGGGGGACGGTGTGTACATCACAGTGTTGCGTAACACAGATATTATATTATTACAATATTGTTAATGTTTCTTCCGTCAGTAAAGATACCATAGATATCTTCCGAGTCTGAGTTGTATTAAATTCGAATCTCTCTTTTAGTGTCACAAAAGCTTTCATGTGGATCAATGACATTCACTCTTGGTGTGTAAAGTTATATAATAGGCCTACAGTTTGGAGGAGGAAGAGGTCATGATTATGTTTACTTTGTGCTACATGGGTGAGAGGGGGAGGAGGTGGGTGAAAAAAGGTTTAAAAAAGGCGTTAAGTGGTTAATGGGGCTACGTATTGAAAACGCATAGGCTCAATTTGTGTACCTTCTTTGGGGTATATCAGAAGCGAACACGGTAGGAAAATCAAAAGTGCACCATTGTTTGTAGTCTCTAACTACACTGGCAATACTAAACATAACTTGACCTAACCTAATTATAGTAACGAGTAAGGAGGGGGTTTCCTGTAGTTTTATTATTTTATTGTCATTATTGTAGAACGTAAGGGATTGTTTACTATACATGTTTGCTATGTTGCCACGTTATGCAGTTATTGTTTTTCCCCTGTGAGCTTTTGATCAATATCTTCGTGCAGAGGTTTTTTCTTTATCTTGCCCTTTAGATGTTCTCCGGATTTATTGATGCTCCCTTATGTGAACCCACCTTAACGCAAGAAAGCGCTTCGGGGTCACGATGCAGATAAAGATAAACAAGCCCCGGACCAAACACAAGCCTCCCACAATGTGACACACTAATTGTTGACGTTCCATCTCCGAACAATCTACCCGAGGGAGTGGTGGAGATGAAGGGGGTAACATAATGACGGATCACAATTAGAGAACACCTACAGACTGGCAGTCCGTTACTTGCTATCGCTTCTACGGCTCATTAAATAGACAAAGTTACACCTTTTAGTTTTATTACGAGTCTAGATTCATCGCTCCAACTTTGATCAGTAATCGGTTTAAAATAGAGTTGTTTCGGTTTATGATTTTCACAATTTATATTCTTAATTTTTTAACCTCGAATTTTTCTACTCTAGATTCTAGCTCTTAAGAATTACAATTTACAATTTAAATCATTTACAATACATCCAACCTCTCATTTTACATATTTTTACTTTCTCGCTATCTTACAGGTAGAGAAAGTATTGTGATCGTCAGACAAAAATTTAACTCGAAATTTTGATGAATCTCGACGTTTCATGAACCTCCGAATCCGAAAAAGTGGTTTTTGAATGTCCTTATATTTGTATGTCTGTCTGTACCTCCAACTAGAGCCTAAACTATTTTACCGATCGGGCTAAAACTTGGTATCTAGGGTTTTCATAGGGTTGCACCGAGGGTTTTTTGGGATTGGATATCTAACCCTAAAACTAAGAGTAGTTTACTTAAGGGCAAAAAGAGAAAAAGTCGATTTTCTCAAAATCGGCTCTAACGATTATGATTAAATTTCATTTCTAAAAATTTATTAATACTCAAAATAAAATGGCTACGCTCAATATTTCGGAAAAATGACTTTAAGGGCTCCAGTCTGATGCGTAAATTATCATTTTTTTAATCATATCTCCGAAACTATTTGAGGTATGAAATTAGGTACTTATCATTTCAAATATATAGATCTATTTATAACACAAATATTTTATTCGAAAAATATTTTATAAAACCAATAACTTTAAAGCTATACGCATATATAAAGTATTGCGACCGTAAAAAAAAAATCGAACCTGAAATGTTGATGAATGTTGACGTCTCATGACAACCTGAATCCTAAAAAGTGGTTGTTGCAATGCCGTCTGTCTGTTTAAACTTAAAATTAAAAGTAGTTTAATAAAGGGCGAAAAGAGAAAAAACCTATTTTCTCAAAATAGGCTCCAACGATTTTGACTAAAATTTGTATCTAGGAGTTGATTAATATTCTATATAAACTTTTATTTTCATTTTCCCATGAAAACTACTTTTAGGGTACTTTACAGAATCTGAAATTTCCGTATTTCCGCAACTATTTGAGATACAAAATAACTTGTAGCAATGAAAAATTGTATTACTATTAAAAATAAAAAACTTTTAAATGGAATATTTTTTATAAAATTAACCGTTTCTGAGATATTGGCGAATATATTAATAGAAATATGTGAATTTTAGTTGTATAGAGATACTACTTAAATTTTAACGCATGATTCTCCAATACCATACAAATATAAGTAACTCTCAAAAAGATTATGTTATTTTTCCTTAAACCTCTTAGTAGAAATGTTTGTACAACAATGATCTATCTCCTTCATTTTATATTCAATAATCAATATTTACATTCTTTATTTGTAAAATTTTATAAATGAGGAATTTAATAATATAATAATATTTAGCACCGCGTCTTACTACCCGTTCGGGTTATACGCTAATTTAATAGCAATGCGATGACATGAAGATAATGCAACACCTAATAAAATGTTGAAAATTTTAACCGTAAGTCGAAAGTCGACCATTTTGGACCCAATATTGATCGTTTTTTTTCGGTCCAAACATACAAATAAGAACATTAATTCTTTAAAAATTAAATTATAAAATTTAAAACTGGGACCCAAAAAAATGTTTTACATAAATATAGTGCAATTATGCTTGGGTTTGCTAGTGTATATTATTTCGTTTCACATATATTACGAATTTTGAGTATATATCTCCATTTTTAAACAATAGAGCGAGAAAGTCCGTGCGGAGTTCCCTACCATTTTTTATACATACAGTAGAACGTTGATAACTTGGACTAGAGGAGATTGACCCTGTCCGGATTATCAATTTGTCTGGATTTTCGTAAATACAGTACTTAATATCCAAAATAAAAAATAAGCATGGATGGGATCCTTACGAAAACTCAGTGGGTAGAAACGTTTTAACTTTTTAGCAAACAACGAGATTACACTTTTTTAAAATTCTGAAGGAATATGACAAGGCAGAAGTCTAATAACAAAAAAGTTTCCATTTTTCTATATAAGGGCTTAGGTGCGTTTTTTGGCGGCCATGTCTCTGATGTTATACCACTTTGATTATTTTTATAAATACTATTTTTTCTTGGCGATCCGGATTATAGACAATCCGTATTTTTGAAGTCCAATTTATTAACGCTCGACTGTATATCGAAACGTAAATGTGGTTACATAAAACTAAAATAAATTAAACCATTAAAAAAAAGTATATTGAAACAAAATGGCATATGGAAGTAATTTATTTCAACTTCTCATCCTGAATAATTGAATATGAATTATAATTAATTATTTGTTAATCATATTATCAATCGCGTACGTCATAATGTTACTAGCTTTGAGTTCATAGCTATAGTTTTATAATCCAACAGTAATTTCTTAATCACTTCTTTGAAGGAAAAAAAAGTGCAGCATCTCCAACATAAACAATTTCATTGGTAATAATGGCCTTTCGTGTTATACGGCTATGTACTAATTACGCTAATAGTTTTAAGGATAAGGATGGTGACCTGGTGGTCTAGGGGTAAGGTGTCGGACCTCTGTGCTGGCGGCCGGGGTTCAATCCTGTCCAGGCACAGATTTATCTGATTACCAAACCTTCCTTCACCTCTGACAAGACATCTTGTGAATGTGGGGAATGCCACGCCTCCACCGTGGTTCGGATTCCACGTTAAGCTGATAGGTCCTCCATTTCATCTCACAATCACCCTACCATTACACATTAGCGTATGCGTGCGTATAACCCTAACGGGTAGTAAGACGCGGTGCTAATAATAATAATAATTATTATTATTTTAAGGATAAGGAAGTTTATATTTATAGGAAATGTACCCACATTAGCGTGGAGGGAGCATGGAAAACAATTTTGTAAAAATCAAACTCAGTTAACCCAAGCTAAATTCTATTCTCAATCTCCCCGTCAGCGGCAGTCTAGTCTGATGCGATTTAGACCAAGCGGTCACTGGAGAGGGTGGTAGTAATATGACTGAAGCAATAGTAAAAGTTTTTTTCTTCAAACAATGAATTTACTCGATCGAAGTAAATTCTACTGGGTCTTCCTGTAAAGTATATAGGAAAACAAAGAGAGTTACAATTATATTAAATCCATGAAATCCTTACGTCTTCTCTGTTCCATATATAACAATACAGAGTCTACAATCCGTTATTATCTAGCAAGAGAGGTCTATAGCATAGGTCTATTTAAACATCAGACAGTTTACCCTTTCTAAAAACTTACCAACATTTCCCTTTTATACCCCCATTTTTACAAAACGAAACAATCGCAACACATCGGAACGGTCACAATTATTGTCTGATGAATATATATATAGCAACATTTTCTCTATTGGCTTGTTTCCTGCAGTCCAACTTTCATAGGAAGGATCGTTAAGAAAATACAAATATATTTTTTTTACTGTCAACAACAATGATATTTTATTAGTGTTATTTTATAGGTGTCGATATTATTTATCAAGAGTGACAGCCGTAAGTCACATAAGTATGAATAAATGAAAGTAAATATTCGTATAGTAACCTTTTTCTTACCCACACCAGTGGCCGAATGGTCAAGGCATCATTGTTCTGTTGAACTGGCCTGCTGATGAAGAGAATATCGGAGTTAATATTCCTGTCGGATCTATCGAGGGTGATTTTTCCTAAACGGTTTCCCACTCTCCTTCCCCACAAATGCGGGTAGATTACCTCTAAAATTCTTCCTTCCTCAGCCTTACCCCATTAGAGTAATTATCATATGTGCGCATAACCTAAACAGGGAGTAAAACGCGGTGGTAAAAAAAAAATCTAGCTGTCGGATATTTCCATTCACAAGAAAAATGAAGTATACTTCTCTGATGAACAGACTCGATGTACCCGCACCGATAACCACGCAGTCTAAGGCGTTATATGCTCATAGCTTGGTTGCCTGTATCAGGGAATGTAGGGTGGGTTCAAATATCAACCACTGACCGGAAAGTTGAGGATCGATTCTCAGTCGTTTGTACTGAAACTTTTAAGTGATATCCCATTATCACTCCACGCTATTGAGGATAAATTTACTCTGAAAAATTCCTTCCTCATCTCTACCCTTTAGTTTAAATATTTGAATAGCAGGTGTGGGTAGCAAGACTTTATACCCCCACCCCCTTACCCCTGCCCAAAAAAGTCGAGTATAGACCCTAATTGTTAAAAAAACCTATTTCAAGAAATTTCTGGACTGAAATGTGTATGACATCTGTTTAGCTTAGAAGTGGCGCCAAGCTCGGACTTTGGTTGCTGGCGGAGGGGGGGCTAAAGCTCCCACTTTACACTTTACTAATCCTTGCCTTTTGTGAAGCTAAGGAGGAATTTTGAAACACACTCCCACTTGTTTTTGTTTTGTTATAAGCAGGCTTAACTCTTTCGAGTGTTTTGGTATGGGTTGGGGGCAGGGGGGGTCTTTGACAGGTGTAAGAGGTCGATCTGATTGACGTGGTTGCTAGTTCAGTAAATATGACTGATGACAGCTCTACACCCCC
>CABFOW010000121.1:309658-356687 GCA_902141385.1 Timema californicum
TAAGTACTAAGGTATTTATTTTATATATTTATTTAAATGTCTTTATCTAATCTGGCAAAGTTTGTGTAGCACCTGTAAAATAAAAATAATATGACAAATACATATATATATATATATATCTATTTTACGTAATAAACTAATAAAATTAATACGTTAAACGTATTTTACGTTATTTTATAAACGATTTTTGCTTTTCATGTGGATAAAATATTCTTTAAAACCGGCAAATGACAACTCTAGTAGACAGGACAAAAAACCTCCCACCTTGAAAAACCTAAAGATAGAAAAATAACACCTACACAACATACGTCACGAGAAATCCGAAATTTCATCTAACAGTGACAGGCCTAATCCCTAGTGTAAGTATAAATGTATAATAATAAGCTAATACGAATATTTGTATTGTATTCAATAATAATACAGGTGGTATAGTACTGCGAACCAACAAGAGACAGAAACTTTGGCCCTTGAACATAAAAAGGTTGAAGAACCCTATTGTAGTATATTAAATATGCTACACGACAATGAGCTTTCAAGTTCCTAATGCCATAGTGTATCACTAAGTATAACCATATTTAACAACTGTAATAGCTTGTCTATTTGACCCATTATAATATCATAGTCATGGCAATCATACAATTTTTTTTAAATCAATTTATACAAAATATGTTGAAAAACTGCTTAGATTAATTTTAGTAATGTGTAAACTAAAGCGTTTTATTCTGTATTTTTTTGGGAAAAAAATTTTATGTCACCTGTTCAGCCTCTTTGACGCGTCTTTAACCTACGTTTGTTTGATTGGTCTGAATTGAATAAAAAAAAAAAAATTTAAAAGTAATATCTTTGGGGCTTTATAATTTTCTCCGCTTTTTATGGTTTACTTAAAAAATCGAATTTCAAGAATATATTCTTATTTATATAAATATTATGACAGGCCTACTAATATATAGCCTACCATACCGTAGTATACTAGGCAGATAGGCGTCAATTTCAATTTTAATAATACATAGCCCCACGTCTTACTAGCCGTTAGGGCTATTCGCTTGAGTACTAATTATACTAATGGGTTAGGAATTGGGAAGGTTGAATATAGAGGAAGTGAACCCGCATTAGCGTGGAGGGAGAGTATAAACCATTTAGGGAAAGCCACCTCCTGTTCACCCGAGCGAGATTCGAACCTTGATCTCCCCGTCCTCGCCAGTCTGGCTCAACACAAAACTAGTGCGTTAGCTAACTACGCCACCAAGGCAGGTTTCAATTTTAATACATGACCTGTTTTTTTATTTTATGACCCATGACTGTAAAATATTTTATTCTAAATTCCCTTTTAGCCGCTTCGACCATCCTCTGTATTCATTACACATTTCCCTTTTAGTATTCTCCCTCAAAGTGATTTTAAATAACACCCCTCGTTTCACCCTAACACCCTCGCATTCGGGTGACAAATGGGGGTTGACTCTCTAACTTTGAACAACAGTGACATTCCTGAACTGCCCTATGAACTTATATAATACGCCCTGCTTCTTGAACAAATTTCACTAGAATAGGTCAGTGCTATGTTTACAGGAGGGTTAAAGGGAGCTATAGCCCAGTGCGGCAAAATCTGAGGGGTGGCAAATTTTGTAAAAAAAAAATATATATATATATATATATTGAAAAAGTTTACATTATCTCTTTGTTACTTTACAAACAAAACTTTTTTTTATAAACACGTACTTTACCTACCGAGATGGATGTCTGTGTCCTGTCACCCTGTTGCCCTGCCTCCCTAGAAGATAATCTCCTGCCCCCCCCCTCCTACCTCCCGCCCTTTGTTTTGGCAACACGATACTTTGCATCGCCTAGCCGCCAGCAGGAGTATGGATAAGCTACACGCAGTGTGTTTTAGCACAGCGCCTTAGTGAGACGACTGAATTGTATCCATTCTGAATGGCAGCCATTCAGACATTTTCTTAAACACGCATTACAAATAAAAAGTCTGATTTGTATCCATTTTCATAATGTCCACAAAATCCTGAATTGTATCCATTTCTGAATGGTAGCCATTCAGACATTTTCTTAAACGAGCACCACGAATAAAAAGTCTGAATTGTATCCACTAGAAATATTTGCATTATACCCACAGAATCCTGAATTGTATCCATTCAATTGCGGTACCACTTGTCTGATAGGTGGCAGCAGGAGATACTCGCCTTAACTCATTTCATGTTTACTAGAGAGCAGCACTTATCCTTAACTCATTCCGAGGTAACTAGAGAGCAGCCCTATCTCTATATTAATATAAAAAATATAATATTTTTAATTAATATTGTCTTATTACTTTTAAATATATATATAAGAGAAATACTTATTGGTGTTTCTTTTAAAAGAATAATAAAAGGCTACTTTACAAATCATTGGAGTTTATTTATTCAAATTGACTGGCTTCCTTAAACAAACAACAACATTTCAAACTGCTAATTTATACCCTAAGAAATGAAGACGTAGGGTTATATTATTTTAACAATCTGTGTTTAAAGGTTGGAAATTGGACATTTAATTTAATGTTGGGTGCCAACAAATATTGTGTTCCTGGCTGTGAAGATAATACTTCTCGTTATCGGTTTCTCGTATATGCACTGAAAGTAATTTTATTGTTTCTTGTCGAATGGATGAGTACAAGAGGCTGAAGATTCTTTGGATACTTTACGTTTACATATCAGGTAAGACTTCCAAGTAAATTTCTAAGTTTTAAGATTTACATTACCGGTACCGACATTAAATCGGGGGAGGGGGGCTATACACATTAATCCTATAAGAAAAATATGTAAGCCATTAACATACTATTTTTGGTTAAGTTTATGAATAATTAATCAAAATATTTATTTTGCAATTGATAACTTTTCTCTAAATGTATTAATATATCTAAAATTGTATTGTAATTTAATTTTCATAGACTTGTTAGTTGGTTGATTAGTTTATTTATAAACAATTAAAAAGGTTATATTTATCAAATAACTTTATCAGATTCACTTCACTGGGACTCTTTGTTATTGATACTACTTTTTGTCAAATATACAGATAAGTTATATATACATGGCAACCTTGCATATAGAAATAACGTTTTAAATGTTAAAATCCACCAAAACATTTATTTGAACTGAATTTTAATAGACTTGAAGGTTACTTGGCCTACTTTTTTCTACTGCAAACATTTAAAGAGATTATTTTTATATTATTATGATTAATTAATTAAATAGTCTAAGAATATGGATGGCTTAAATTTTTTATTTCTTACAGTACATTAACTATAAAAGTCTTTGTTACAGAAAAAAATCTTTAAAAAAATAATTGTATGAGCGTTATTGAGCCTGCGTATATTCTGATACCTAACTTACATTACATTGTACCACACACATTAGTAGGGCCTAGGCCTTATATAGTTTGGGTTTTTCCTAGGATTTTCTGAATAACCTTCAGAGGAGAACTCCTTCCTTGGGCTTAAACACAGTGACATTTTATACTATAGATTAATATAGTCCTAACTTATGAGTGTTGAAATATGTAAGCATACACCTCTCCAAACTTTTACTTTTTTTTAGTTCAAATTGGTCACCCTCAACTTAAATTATTAATGGAAATGAAACCTAAGAACCATACCTTTTGGGTGATTTTTTCTATCTAAAAAAACCTGAAAATCATAACATTCATACTAATATAAACTTAACACAAAAATATGGGAAATCCATTGATACTAAATTCAAGATTATTAAAAACTTTGCTATACATACGGTAATGCTCAATTCTAAACCAAACTCACCCAAGTGATGCAGTGAACAGATATAGTTGGAAAATCTGTAAAATTGCATAATTGTAGCTTAACATATATTTTAGAATCGAATAGCCAAAGCTATCATTTATGCATTTTAGTGAGGATCGCACCATCTAGATATCATATTCTAAAAATTGAAAAAAATGACACCTGGACACGGGAATCGAACCCGGTAAGTACGCCAATGCTCTTACGACTGAGATATCCAGATTCGTCCCGTTCTCGTGGTCATTATTCACATTTCACTCATAGTTTAAGGCAGAGTCTATGATGGACGTGCAGAAATCATCGACTACAAATATGTGATTAATTAAGATCATGAGCTATCAGATAACGCAGCCACCTACAAATCTGTGATTTCAACTGGATCTAGAATGGATTCTCATGAAAAGTCTTGACACAAACATGCATAGGTCGAGCAATGCCAACCTGCAAAATATGCCAGTCAATAACTCTCATCAACACAAAGTATCGGAAACGAATTGTCCATTGAAAGGACTATGGACACGACAGGTCACCCGCAGGGGAACAAATGAACGTCAACAATGACCGACTTCTACACTTGGGAAGGAGGAGCGGAGCGCGTCTATAAAAGGTCAACAATGTGTGTTTTACAAAGGACATTCGTCATAAGGGAGCTCTCCACTTGGGAACAATGCAACCTCCCCCCTCCCGTGACTTAAGACTATTTCCAATATTTTTTTTTTATCACATACGCTACTTCATGAAGATGGGGTGGAAGACGATACGAGAAAAGGCCAATATTTTTTGCAGTTCTATAGAAAAACTTTTTTTGTAAAACTAAATAGAATAGTTCTTCAGTAGAAATATATATTTTAATTTTTGCCCACATTATGATATCAACAATTGTTGAATATCTGTCAAAATCATAGTGGTATTAGATGGGAAGCTTTTTAAATGAAAAGAGAAAATTGCCATTAAACTCCAAGACATTCTTGACAGATATTCAACAACTGTTGATATCACCACGTGAAGAAAATTAAACTCTATGTTTTTACTTGAGCAATATTTATTGTTCTGGCCAAAAAAAAAGTGTTGATATAAAAATTGCACAGATAAGCCTTTAACTCGCATTTTTTATACTCCCACGTTACTATCTTGGTGATTTCAAAGATATTTTGCAAAGCGGGCTGCATCTTACCTCGACTCATTCTTAGCACAATCTCACATTTTCTTGTTTACTAAAGAAACATCCTGATTTGTAGACGGTTTAAAAAAAAACACGTTGGGAAAAAAACTACTTAAGGACTAAGAAACTAATTTTGTGACAATATATGACTTTTCTACAATTATTTAAGCATGTATGGTTTTAGTTTTAATACTAAATCTGCTATTTATAAAAACCCACCAAATAAAATGTATGTATACACATTACAACATGAAATCCTATATTGACTACGCCACTGGTAGGTTAAAGTCCTTAAAAAGGACAATTCTCAATCATGAAATAATCAAACATTTAGATGAAAGTCACGTGGGTCTTACGACCTTCGCAATTAGGAGGGGAATATTAAGGTAGAAGTAATTAATCTTCCAGTAATTATCAGTGATTGGCACGTTTCGTGTGGAAACCAACTATAAAACTATCAACCCAACACCGTCATTAACTCCTCAACTAATCTCGGATGTAATATCGAGTAGAAAACCATGTTAGCGGTAATTTCACGGGGGTTTTCTGCCAATTTTGTCGGGACATAGTAATTTCCAAGGTAATCTAACGGTGCACCATCTCATAGTTTGAAAACTTAACAAAATACCAAATAAACTTAAATGATGTGGAGAAGAATATTCGAGACAATATTGCTTCCCTAATTTAGTTTTTGAGAAAGTTTGATGCTACAGTTTATATATTTTATATTTCATGTTCGTAGGATGAGTTGTAAGATGTGGCACGACAACGGAGGAAAAAAGGGTGGGTGTTTTATAAGGAACTGGTTGAAAAAAAAGGTTGAGAGAAAAAAAAAAGGGTTTTAATAAATTGAATTTGGCGCTGGCTAAAACCCACTGGGGCTGAAAACTTGGTAACGTAGCACTGATATTTTTTATGGGGTAAGGAGACAGGAAAACTTCAAAACAAGACAAAAAACAACTTTATATATATATATATATATATATATATATATATATATATATTTTAGGATTGGCCTGACGGAGATGAAAGACTGAAATACTAATTCTATGTTATGAAAAATAATTTTTCGTTGGAAATATACTTGGATATTGTATGCTTTTTGTGTGTCCTTTTTCTTTGAATGCATTCGTTTTTTATTTGATTTACTGTTTATTTGTCTTGTGTCCTTCACACAATATCTATATGTACTAGGCCAAAAGATAGTTTCAGTATTATTATGTTATGTCTAAGAACAATGACGCCATTTCCTCTAGATTAAAAAAATAATAGAAAGTTGTCAGTTTTGTTTTTAGAAAAATAAAAAGATACTTTAAAAATGTACTACTTTTTTTAGTTAGTGTGTCAGTCACAAAGGTTATTGAAGACACCCGTACCGGTGTAAACGAGGAACCAAGGCTTCAGTCTCACATTGTATTACATGTCTGTGCATGGTAAGACAGGGATCGAATCCCGATCGGGTATGCTGAGGTGAATTTGCATAGATGTTTCTTTATTCACTTTCTCGTGTTGAGCTCGACTGCTGAGGACGGGGAGATCGAGGTTCGAATCTCGGTCGGGTGAACCGGGGGTGGTTTTTCCTAAATGGTTTTCCACTCTCCCTCCACGCAAATGCGGGTTCACTTCCTCTAATTCAACCTTCCCATTTCCTAATTCATTAGCGTAATTAGTACTTAAAGCGTATAACCCGAACGGGTAGTAAGACGCGGTGCTAAATAATAAATAATAATTTATTCACTTTCCACGTAAATACGGTAAATTTGTTGAAACTATTATTGGTAACATTTCGTTTCTTGTCAAGTTTGTCTAGTTGCGCTTTCTTTTATTAATCCTATTACAATTAAAATTATATTTTTTTAGGCCACAGTGGCTGGGAGTGCTAATAATGTGTGTCCGACTCTGAACCAGGAGTCCATGGTTAACTTCCGATCACCGATAGCATGATTTTGTTTGGAAGAAACTTTTATTAAATACAAACCTAATTTTTTTTTTGCGGTTGGTATTGGTAACATTTAATTGGTATTTTATAAGTATTTAAAGATCTATCAAAAGTGACAGCTACATAATGTAGTAGGGTCTACTTGAATAGCGTCAGATAAAGTTTTTATAAAATAAGGAAGAGATATATAAAATTGCTTGTCGAATATTACAATATGTCTTAGTCAAAAGTTATTATGATAAATTAATAATAAGTAAATATATCTCACCTTTAAATCTAACCTCACCACCAGTGGCGTGCCGTGGAGGCCTATCAGGGCGAGTAGAATTTGTATTAAACTGTATGTGTGAATAATTATTCTCATCACTCGGTAGAGCAATAAATTGGTGCGATGTGTGAGGTATGTAGAGAAGGTATTATTATCATTATTATTATTATTATTATTATTATTATTATTATTATTAGCAGCACCGCGTCCTACTACCCATCCGGGTTATACGCACTTACGCTAATGTGTAATGGTAGGGTGATTGTGAGATAAAATGGAGGACCTACAGTTTAACGTGGAAATCCGAACCACGGTGGAGGCCTGGCATTCCCCACATTCACAAGATGTGAAGAAGGGTTTGGAAATCAGATAAATCTTTGCCGGGACCGAGGATTGAACCCCGGCCACCAGCACAGAAGTCTGACACCCTACCCCTAGATCACCAGGTCATCTAGAGAAGGTAATAATTATAATTGGGCAAATGGGGTTTTAACACGCTCTTCTTGCCCTGGCAACACTCCACGATACGATACTGCTCATTGCCCAATCCTTTATAGGGCTTGGTTCAATAGCCAATAGGTCTAAAAAAACTCGACGAAGACGATGTGTAAAGGGCAGAACAGGGCTCATCATATCCGACAGATGCAGCGGTTAAAGATGATAAAGAAAGAGACTGCATAAGGGACCAATCAGCTGCTGCCGGCATTGATTGCGTCACGTGTTCTGTCGAGTTGCGTGCGCACTCAGGCGTGATGGTGTGTGAGGGGGAGGTTGAAAGCAGTGGCGTACGCGTTTCACATATCGAAGGGAAGAGGTTTAGGGAATATAGAGTGAAGATGAGGGAGGGATATAAAACCAAAAGAAGGGCTATACGGCCCAAATCTCACTCAACGGAGACTCATGGTCACGCGCAAAACATTGTTTCATGTTGAGATTTGATTTATTTCTTTACTCTCCTTAATACATTTGACATGGAAAGAGGAGGGAGAATTTTTAATAGCATACATACAAATTCTGATATTTATTCCAGAGAGTCGAACTGAAATACTTATCGGTTCTGGTTCCATCCTGGTTCTTCAAACAAAACTTTAAAGATTCCAGTTCTAAAAAAAAAAAGTGTCTGTTATTTTTGGCTCTAAATTGGATTCCGGTTATTAAAAATGTATATTGACTAGTTTCAAGTCCTTTAAAATATTTGTAAATAAAACATAATATGCTACAGAACAAGTTATTATATAAAAATACAAATATTTCAGGAGCTTGATGTTACACAATTTATTTAAAATTCAGAGTTCCATTTTAGAAGGTAGTTTTTTACATTTTTTGTTTGCCAGAACTCTAAAACATAATAAAAAAAGACGGCTTTCGTGGCCTAGTGAGCAAATGTCTGGTTACAGAGCCAGAGGTCCCGGGTTTTATCCCCAGCGCATCCAGATTTTTCTTTGAAGTGTTGGATCCGACCCGGGATCAAACTCATCCTCGTGAGGATAAATGAGGAGCCACTTGAATAAATAATTAGCAGCTCCGGTCTTGAAAACTGAGATTAATGGCCGAAGGGTTCAGTTTGCTGAACACGTGCCCTGACACCCTCTATCAGCAGATGTTGGCACTATCTTCGACAACAGATGTAGGTCACTCATTCGGTATGAATTTAACCATAAAATTCCAGTCCCAACCAATTAATTTAGAATGTCTGCTCTATAAATAATAATTATTAGTAGGCCTTTGACTAGATTTTAGTCTAAATTCACAATTCAATCAACAAAGCGACTTTAATTCCGAAAAAGGAATAATTGGTGGTTTTCATGTAAAATAAAACGCCTACCAATTTTAATAATGACTCAAACTTTCTTGAGAATCAATATAATCAATAAAATATACAAAAAAAATATTTATTTTGGTTCTATTTAATTAGTCAGTTACACCAATGGTGCCCAATTTTTATATATGTTTCATTATTGATTCACAAAGTAGCACACGCTAACAAAATACACCATTCAATTTAATATATCCAAAACAAGGTAGTGATACGGCTAAAATATTAATGTAGCCGCCATTACGGTGTATATTTCTTGACATTTAACAGAACATTATTTTATTAAACCTAAGCAAATGAGAGCTATTAAAAACAAACTAAATAAGCTATGCAACTTAAAGTTTGATTTTATTATATAGTAAAAAATCAGTTTGAACCGTAAGAAATAAAAATATCAAGAGTTTGTTTCCCCCTGCATATTTGTGATATTTTAGTTTAATTATTTTTATGGGTATGCGAAGTCCACTTTTCTCAATTCCAAGTGAACTCGGGTCGAATATATGAAATATTCTCTAAGTCAAATTGAAGCTCGAATATTTTCTTTTAGTTGTTTTATGCTTGAATATATATATATATATATATATATTTATATTTATATATATATATATATTTATATATATATATTTATATATATATATATTTATTTCCAAGTAATTTTAGAGCATAAAGTTATATATACATTCAAGCATAAAACAACTAGAAGAACATATTATATATATAAAACTTTATGCGATAAAATTATAATATATAAAACTTTATGCACTAAAATTATAATCTATATAAATATATATAACTTAATGCACTAAAATTACTTGGAAAATGTTTTATGGCATATTTGTTTGTAATATTTTGCAAGTTATTTTCGTATCTTACGATTCAATTTCTTCAGATTTTTTCCATATTAATATTAATTTGTAATGTACGAAACAGCTCAGAATGGCTATTGTTGAACATAAATGGAGTATTTTAGCTGTCAATATTTTTTTATTGGCGAAGCTTTGAAGCCAGAATTTGTTTCGAAGCGAGTCGAAGCTGATGTTTGTTTCGAAGCCAAGTCGGAATTTCGAAACTTCGCACACGCCTATTTTTTATTATTGTTTTTTTTTCATTTCAAAGTAGTCTATTAATAATTAACCAAGCCAAACAGCCTATGTGTTTAAGTCCAGTCTCAGCATTGACAGGTCAAGAATCTATGGCTGTGAACTACTGGACCGCCTTATTTTTATGATCCGTTAGAGCGAAGTTTATGGCGATATAGACCCTTTTAAAATAATATTTATAAATACATTTTGTATATATAAAACCCACAAAAACCTAATTTTAAAAATATTGAATAGACTTTGCTTTTGCGGCTACTATTTTAAAACTTAATTTGGAATCTTTTCTATTCACTTATTCAACTATGTACTTTGGTTTGATAAATATATTTCTCTATCTTATTATAATACCATAATATACTCGTACTTCACAGAGTTTGCACAAGAGGTATTCTAGAGGGTTGCGTTTTAATTTAGTTTATGCTAGCTATGTGTCAAGTCCTTATTTTGAAGACACTGTAGTGCAATGCAAGCCAAATATGAACTATACCAATAAGGGATGAGTCGTTTCAGAGGACAGGCTTGAATAAAAAGTAATTTTTATGTCAAAGAAATGACTTGACTATTCACGAAATAAAAATAAACACAACTAGTTTCCACCTTGAAGCTTCTTAATAAATGAGTAAAGCTTACTGATTCCGAATGTTGATGTTTTATTTTATTTTGTTTAACGCTTCAAACGATTTGACTAAACAGATGACTAAATCTGAACGTTAAATATGGCTTATTTTCATATTCTATGGAATGTTAAAATGTTTGGAAAAATATACTACAAATTAATATGAATTACGTTTATTTCACATTTCATAAGAATATTTTATCTTATTGTATTTAATATCTTGTTTGTTGTAGGTATGTTAATCAAACATTTATTGATCAAGTAAGATAAAAATGTATAAAGAAGAAATAGCCAATTCCCCTTCATACAAGAGATCAAATCAAACGGAGAAAGAGCAATGAGGACATCTTGATGTGTTATGATTGACATAATAGTATATAATTTATTTTTTCAGTAATTGGATACACACTGAAAAAAAAAATGTTTCAGGTAATATTAATATCAAAAGTAAGCATTTATCCCACTCTTGTTCAATAATTTAAACCTCACGATTGTGTTTTTATTTGATTTTACACTCCGACAAGGAGTCTACTATACGAAGGAGCAAGCAAAAATTTCCTACCTCAACTTAAATTTACCCCCTTGTCACCAAAGCAAACGTGGGGCCACCCAAACTATGAGTCACTTTGCAATCGCAACATTCGCACACCCGTAAGGGTGGCCTCATAGATACGATGACAAAAATTACATTTTTTTTACACACGCTCCTCTAATTTGTGCATAGTTGTAAAGGATAGTTTGATGCCATCTAGCGTGACTCGGATGAACTCGTAGAAGGAAATCGTAGTGTATGGGCTGATTTTCTTGTGATGCCAAGGTGGTGAGAGGGGGAGGATGGTTATATATTATTATTATTATTAGCACCGCGTCTTACTACCCGTTCGGGTTATACGCACTTACGCTAATGTGTAATGGTAGGGTGATTGTGAGATAAAATGGAGGACCTACAGTTTAACGTGTAATCCGAACCACGGTGGAGGCCTGGCATTCCCCACATTCACCAGATATCTTGTCAGAGCTGAAAGAAGGGTTTGGTAATCAGATAAATCTGTGCTGAGACCGAGGATTGAACCCCGGATCCCCGCACAGAAGTCCGACACCTTATCCCTAGACCACCAGGTCACCGATGACTATACAAAACAACTGTATATAGACAAAATACTTTAAAGACTGCCTCAGCAGCTAGTCTTATTTCTTCTCATTTAATATAATTATAAATAATTTAAAACCATTTAAAAAAATGGTAATGCACTTAAGCATAATATTATTATACTGTTTGTATGTTGAAATACAATCATTCCTGCCTTAGACATAACATTTAACAGAGAGCAAATATGATATTATCAAATTCTACTCTCGGTATTTTATTTAACTTGAAAAGTTAGTAAATTTTTCCTTCTTTTATTAATTATTTATATCAAGAAATACTGAGAGTGGCAAACGCTGTGTTGAAAAATTATAAACAATGTTAATACCGAATAATACTTTGACATTATTGCCCTCATACTATTAGTTTAGATGTTTTTTATTATAATATTAATATTATGTGAAACATATCTCTTTAGTGCGTATTCAATTAATAGAGTAAATAAGTTATAGATTGTATCAATCATAACACGCCAATTTGACTTTATTGCTGTTTCTCCTTTTGATCTGATCTCGTGTAAGGAGAGGAATTGTCTATTTCTTCTTTATTAGTTTTTCTCCTGGTTGGCTAATAAATATTTTTATATAAAATACATGTAGCAAACAACAGACTTTAATACAATAAATAAAAGAGCCTTATTTAATGTGAAATAGACTTAATTCATATTAATTTAGAGTATTTTTCAAAACATTTTAACATAGGTATACTGTACATACATACATACATACATACATACATACATACATACATACATACATACATACATACATACATACATACATACAATACGCCGTTTCCCTACGGGGTAGGCAAGACACTGAAAGTAGTTAAAAACTAATAATTACTTAATTCTTACCTGTCATACCCCTTCCTTTTGATCCACATTCTCTACCTTCATATTATATATGCTTCGTCATTCAATTCATACTCATCCTCTCAATATGCCTGAACCAAAGTAAGACACTTCTTTCACATTGACCTATAGAATTCCCTTTCAAACCATACTTTTTTTTAGCATCCATTCATTATTGATTATGTCCAGACGACCAATAATACATGAAAATGGTTGATATTTAACGTTCAGGTTCACTCATATATTTAATCTAAACATTTGGAGCTTTAAATAAAATAAATCATAAGGCATCAACTTTCGGAATAGGTATCTAATCATTTATAAAGAAGCTTCGAAGTAGAAACGAGCTTTTATTTTTCTCTTTAGAATAGTTCAATCACTGCCTTGACATAAAACATACGTTTTATCGTAGTCTGAAAAGACTTATCCATTATTGGTTAGCTCCTGTTTGGCTTGCACTATAGTGTCTCCCAAATAAAGACTTGATAAGTGGCGGATATAAGTTGAATTAAAAAACAACTTTCTGGATTCTTTCTTGGGCAAAATCTGTGAAGTACGAAGATGTACGAATATATTGTTTAAACCAAAGAACATAAATGTGAATAAGTTAATAAAAAGAATTTTAAATTAAGTTTATTATTACAGATATGTCAAAAATATAAAAAGGGCCTGTATTCCTATCCATTTTAGCTCTCATAAAATATAAAAATAATCTGATATAGTAGTCTACCACCACAGATTATTGATTGGTCAATACTGGTTAATAGGTTTAAATATATAAGGTGCTTATTTAGTTACTATTACTATTAATACCTTAGAATACAAATGAAAATATATGAATACTTATAATACAAATATTCACGCGAGGAAACTGATGATGATTTTATTGTTTTAGTATTCAAACTATTTATCATTATCAAATAAAATTAAACTTTATTACTTATTTAGTTTGTTTTTTATCTTTCTCATTTGCTTAGGTTTAATAAAATAATGTTCTGTTATATGTAAATATATATAAGCCGTAATGGCGGCTACATGAAGGTTTTAGCCGTGTCGCTACCTTGTTTTAGATATATTAACTTGGTGTATTTTGCTAGCGTGTTCTGCTTTATGAAATTATATAGGAAGCTTGGGAGGTGTTGGTGTAACTGACTAATCAAAATATAAAAAAAGTAAATGTATTTTTTATTTTGTATATTTTATTGATTCTATTTATTATCAAGAATTGAAAAGTTTGATTCTTCTTTGATACTGGTAGGCGTATTATTTTAGATTAAAACAACTAATTATTTTTGTTTGTGAACTGAAGTCCTTCTACTGATTGAATTTAGAATTTAAACTAAAATCTAGATATTCTCCTCTAAAAATTATTTGTGAAGTGTTTTTTTAAAGTTTGGTCACTTTTGGGGTTTGTCTCGCAATAATAAATTATGTCATCAAAAACATTTATTTACATCTTTAATGTAATACATATAAGTATCCATCTATTATACCAAAGTTTAACTTGGATAATCCCGAGCACCCCCTAATATATTTATATTTAAATAGTTGACAATCTTTCTTTCATAAATCAATTTTATATTGGATTGTGTTTGTATGTTTTTTGGGAGAATAAAATTCTTATAAAAAGGTCATTTAAAGCCTTAAGAGTAAATGATACCTAAATAGTACTAGAAAATATTTATTTTATGGGCCAAATTCATGATCTATTTTCAAGGAACAGGATTTTGCAAAGCTGAACTCAAACTATCTAGCCTACAACATAATATATAAAGGCTATAATCCATACCCCTTTACACCACTTTGTGTGACATTAGCCTTATAGTCAAAACAGAAATTTTATGGGTAAGTAATTGCCTACAATTTTGGCTAGTCTCAAACGAGTTATGTAATTTGGCTGTTATGAGAGTTATATTTAGAACTAAGTTACATAGATGTAGTTTACAACTTGTAAACTTTATTTTAGAATAAAGTATTATGGGATTTAACGTTTCATTTATCTGTAGAGATGATATACATAAAAACTAAAGTGATATAAAAATATTACTATAACATCTTTCTTGTTTCAGTGATATGTCTTGTGCATTAATTGTCTAATAGGCCTACTTACACTAAAAATATGTCAAAAGAACAATTTGTACTGGCAGAAATTGAAAACCTTTTGCCAATATCAGCACCATTAAAATCAACACAAAGAGTTAAGGTATGTTAATAAAACTCTTAAATAAAAATGAAGCTTTAACCTATCTATTAAATATTTTATAGCTCTCTGCTCTGAAAGCATTTTTCTTAAGGTAACCCTTCTGTGGCCTACACCACTTGTAACATTTCAGCTGCATTATGTCTTTTAAAAAACTATTGTTTTATAAATCCTGGTTTTATCAGTGATGCGTCTTACTAAGCTACTTGTTCAGGCTATACACACACATACACACACACACATATATATATATATTTACTCTAATGGGGTAAGGAAGAGGAAGGAAGCATTTGAGGGTTAATCTACCCACATTTGCATGAGAAGAGAGTTGGAAACTATTTAGGAAAAACTACCTTTAGTACACCTGATGGGGATTTTAATCCTGATCTCCCTGTCTTTAGCAGGCCAGTTAACATGAGTGTGATGCCTTAGACCAATGTGGGTCAACTGGTGACCCTCGGGCTAAATCTGCCTTGCGCTCATGTTTACATGCATGCATATTTCATAGGGCCCTAATACATTTTTGGTAGGTTAATAAAATTTTTGGGAGTAAAATTCAAAATATTCTATCAATCAAAAATATAATTTTATACAAGTATTGAAAATATCTATTTATTAAGTATTGTTTGTAGGCCAATATTAAGTTGATGGTATTATGTCTTTGTCTCACAATACAAACTGATGGTTGTATTTGGCCCTTGTGATGAAAAGTGTTGGATCACTCTTCCTTGGACCATTCGGCCACCGAAGCGGGTAATAGTTCTTGTTGTTCGGGTCATTGTAGAAACCATCACTTGCATAAACCCTTCTTAAACTGTGTTATATGACGTTTCCAACATCATTTTGTTTTCAATGAATTGTTTCTGGCATACTCATGTGGTGATAATATTTAAAAGTCCGGTTTACACTGAAAAATTAGCTAGTTACAAAGTTACTAGCAAAAAAGCTATAATTTAACTAAAGTACTTTTAGTTAAATATGTTTTTCCAAATTAACTTACAACTGTAAGTTATCAACAAAATGTGCTATTCACAATATAGATTACACAAAATGTTTGCAACAAGATTAAAAAAACTAAATAATTTTTATATGAAACTGCTAGTGGCAAAGCTATAAGCAAAAATGATATAATCAAATGTTGACAACAATGTTGTAAAATTTATGACCATTATCAACATTGTTAACTACCAAAAATTTTCTAAATTGTAGAGTGATCTGTGCTCTATACTAGCAGCTGCTCTGTTATTAACAATTACCAACACATACCTAGTTAATTTTTCTTCTATAACAATGCTAGTAATATTTGCTTCGAACTTTCTTTAATCTATACCTCCAAGTGTTGGGTTGCAAGAATTTTGTTTTTGACATTGTTCACAATAAAGTTATCAGTGTTTGATTAAAATAAAATTTGTCAGTAACACATGCTTTCCACAAAATGTGAATAATAACCGTTAATAACATTCTATAAACAAATGTTTTCAGCAATTTCTATATTGTTGTTCTAACTTTTGTTGTAAACACTGCAACTAACACATGTTATTATCAATGCTATCGTCGTGTAAAGGGACCTTTAGACAAATTCAAAACAATTTTTAAGAATGTACTGTAACATGGTTTTTATGTTTCTAGTACACGTGTTTCAACATATCTGAAAATTATTTAGTGTTTGGTGCTACTAGTGGTGGTCTTTATGTGTTCAAACGGCAACCCTGTGCCTTTCTTCAACTTTTACCAAACAAGGTGAGGTTAGTCTTATATTTCTTGAAGCATTTAGCATATATGGATATTAGTATGTAGGCTATCTATCTTGATAATTAACATTTCTTTATTTGAGGTAGATTTATTTTTCGTGGACTTTCTGAACTGACTGATTATATCAGCACACGACTGATAAACTAGGTAACTCAAAGCTAAAGCAGACATAACACCCATCCTGCAGCCGTTGAATTCATCACTAAAAGGGTAGACCCTCATTTCACCAATGATGATGAATTTACATGCCATGAATCAAACCCGGACTCTTAATTCAGTAAACAAGACACGCTATCAATGGAGTTAAGGTGTTGGACTTAATCATTAATGGAATGAACAAATGTTAATACAAATTAATTGTCATTGTTAATACAAGATCTAATTACACTCTAAAGTGAAATAGGTTAATTGTTTTTTTCTATTAAGTTAAAAACTATTTGTAGCAGACAAGAGATTATTAGTGAAAGAAAACAACCAACATGTCTTGTAAAGTATTATTTCTTGGAATTTTAAAACAAATCGTAACAAATGTTAGATATGTGTGTGTGGCCGCACTCCACACAGTCTAGCACTACTCTAGTATCATATTTGACTGCCAAGTACGGAGAGATTGGAGTTCAGTCCCAGTCGGGCACACTTCCTCAAATTACACCTATCTCATTCCTTACCCATTAGTGTAGTAGGCGTATGACCCGAACGGGTAATAAGACGCATTGCTAAAAAAAACTACAGCATACGGGAGTGTTTTACGAAATTGTTTCCAACTTTGTCTTCACACAAATGCATGGACATTCCCTCTAAATTCCTAACTTCAAGTTAGAATAATTAATATAAAATATGGCAATTTGAATGGTTAGTGAAACCCTGAATAAAATAATAAAGAATATACTTAGCCAATACGATAGTAATAGTCAAATAAAAATATAATTGATATGTATTAATATTCTTGATGATTATTGCTTTTGAAAAAGAAAAGTATATCTATGTAAATATAATATTCTTATTACTACCCGTCCGAACAATACAGGTTATAACCACGGTAGTAGGGTAAGGATTAAAGATGGTAGGATTAATGAGAAATGTACCCTCATTTATGTGAAAGAATAGGGAGAAACCTTTTTGGAAATATGTCCTTAGTTCCTGCTGCCTAGTTTGCCTCTCCCCGGAAAAACATAATTAATATCCTGACATTAAGTCTGCGTGCCTACCGATAGTGTTTTATTTATATAATTTTAATATAGATCCATATATCTATTTAACTATATATTAGTGTATTTTTTAATGATGTGTGTAGTTTATACCAAACTACCCACACAGGTGAGCACGGGGGAAAAGGTGTTAGTCTCATCTATCCTAGTTTTATGGTGACTAAGCGGTCAGGACTTGAGTTCCTGTTGGGTGTGCACACAGTTCTCTTACCTTAGTTCAAATTATTTCCCCAAGTTTGTTCGTGCAAATGCGGGCACACTTCAGAATCTTACCTTTTATATATCCACCCCAAAATATAAATTTGTGGATAGCCCCATAAAGTAGTAAAACGTAGTGAAAAAAAACACAATGTTTTAACATTGGCACAATATGAAGCAGCCAAGTCAATACTCCACTATTGTAAAACAACCATTCCAACTTTGAATAATCCACATACCAACATAGGTGGCCGCACGATCTTAGACTTCAATGCTGAGGACTAAGTCTCGGGGATCAATCTCACTCCGGTGCACTGAGGATGGTTTCCTCACTCTTTCTCTCCACGCTAATGTGGGTGCACTTCCTATAAATTCCACCTACCTCACACCAAACCCATTAGCTTAATTAGTACATAGGCATATAACCTGAACAGGTAGTAAGACAAAAGGCTAAAAATAATCCACAAACTCGGTAGTCGGATGCTCTAAAGTCTTTGGCTTCCCTTTCTCAATAAATTAACCGGCAGATGATGGAAAGATTGGGGGTTGAATCCCGGTTGAGTGTATTGATGATCGTTTATCTTAAATGGTTTTCAACTCAACTTCCACACAAAGGTGGGTACACTTTTTCTAAATTACAAGCTACCTCATCCTTAACACATTAGAGTAATTATGACATATGAGTATAACCTGAACAGGTGAATCAAGGGGACAAAGAAATAATATTAATACTCTAATTAGGAACTCACAAACATTGATCTTGTTTGACAATTTAATAAATTTATTTATATTCATAACCGTTTTACATTCAGAGATACGACAAAAATAAAAAATAGTCAAAACGAATCATATCAATATAAAATAAATTAGAAAATAAATATAATTAAATTAACCTTATTCATGGTGTCCATTGTTGTCTTCATTTAAAAAAAATCCCAATTACAATCTATTAAAGGAACTTCGATATAGTTTTGGTCAAGGCGATCTAGTTTAACCTGATAAGCATGAATAGTTAATTTTGGGCTGTGTGGTATCAGAGCCAAAAGTTACCCTTTGTCCAACTTTCTCTAATTTCACTTGGATAGTGTACAATCAAAATACCTTCATGTTTACTCTAATAAACAACAACCAGAAAGTCATTGTTGTTTCCTTAAAAATATTCTCTAATATTTTGTTTAATTTAGCTAACAAAATTCAAATATAATCTTGAGAGAAAGTCTCGTTCCCTTTTGAGCTAAAAAAGAGAGAAGCTCTAACATGATTGTGTGTCCTAAAATCCAAGTACTATCACATAATACATTATATTATAAAACTGATATAAATATCCAATCGGGTCCTATTATATTATATAATAACTCCGGTGATTTGCTGAAAAAAATCATACTTATATTAATATTTACATAAAGAACAGGTTTAAAATAATGATTTACTTGCTATAAACAAGAAGAGTATTTTACAATAAAAAAAAGTAATGTTTTATTATCCAAGAAAAACCACCTGCAGTGCACCCAACCAGAATCGAACCCTGATCTCCTTGTCCTCTGCGATCTAGCCTAACAGGAAACAAGCACATTAGAATGTGCAAATACCAAGGTGGGTATTTATTATCAAAGAGTTGTAAGTAAAAGGCTATCATTGTAAATAGAAATATTAGTTGACCACGGCACTCCCTTCTTCTTCCTTCCAATCATTGTCAAAGTTTCTGCACCCCTTGTATGTTTTTAATAATAAAGTTTCTCAAAGAGAGACAGGGAGAATTACTATGCTGTGGGAGAACCTTTACGTTAGTGTTGCCCTGGTAGAAAACTGCTGAACTATGTGTATCCAAATAGCCGGCTACAGTAATTTCTTATGTTGGGTCTGGAAAGAAGTTTTTTTGTGGAAACTGTAAAAAAATCTGGGATTTTTAGGATTTAAAAAATTATTTTTTTTAATATAAATTTTTGGATTGTTTTTATTTAATTCAACTTATTGTAGAACTTATTATTTGAATTTTAATTGATGGCTAGCAATAAATATTTTAATATTTTTCTCGATATTGTTAATTTCTCTAAAAATAGAAGAAGAGAAATAAATCACCTGCTAAAGAATTGGTTTTATATTTTTTGAAATATTCTTTCCTTCAAATTAACCTGTAGTTTCATTAGGGACAATTAATCTCCCACCGACTCTTTAAGTTAAAGTACCACAGTAAAATTAATATTTGGCCATTCATTGGTGAAATTATAGTCATTTGGTCAGTGATTCTCAAACTGTGGTTCGTATTTATATTAAAGAGGGTCCGCTAAATTTTCTAAATAAAATCAAAACTTTCATGGCATTTTCAAACAAGACATGCAGATTTAGCCCTTAAACCTGTTGCATAATTTAAAAACAAATATAAAGTGATGCTCTAATCACAGAAATCAATTACTTCTGTTGCTTCGGGTGAAGAAAAGAGTAAATCTACAGAGGCAGCATTCCAAGTGGTTTTACTTTTGGCAAAAATTGGTCAAGGGCATACCATCACTGAAACACTTTAAAAGCCAGCGGTTAAATTGATGGTGAATATTATGCTTGAGAAAAAAGGCAGGGTGAGCAATAATCAAGATTCCTTTGTTGAATAATACAATTCAGCGCCACATAACATCTTTGGCATTTAATGTGGAGGAGCAATTAATCACACGTGTGCGTGGAAGTAGTTATTTTGCTTTGCCCTTGTACAAAAGCATGGATGTAGAAAACTTGTGTCAACTTTTAGCATATGTAAGATACATTTATGTAAATGAAGTTCATAATGACTTTTTCTCTTGTTTATCATTAAAAACTCACAGTACAGATATTTTGGAATGATAAATGATTATTTTATAAAACACCATTTAGTTTGGGAAAAATGTGTCAGTCAGTATTGGCGGTGCATCAGCTTTGTGTGGGGATAAAGGATTTTGCAGCAAAGGCAAAAGAATTAGTGCCTGAATGTAATTCAACTTACTTCTTTATTCGCCTAGAGTAATTAGCGGTAAAAGCAATACCTTCTGAACTGGATATTGTATTAAAAACAAGGAGTTCAAGTGGTTAATTTAATTAAATCACAGTCATTGAACTCTCGAATTTTTGTATGTATTGTGCGAAGAAATGGGAATTGAGCACAAAAATTTACTTTTCTCCAAAACAGTCTAGTAATTGTCATCAGGGAAGGTGCTGTCAAGAGTTTTTGAGTTAAGAGATAAGATCAAGATTTTCCCTCATGACATTGATGAAGTAAGTGAATCTCTTTTCCATGATTTCAAGTGGCTAGCGCAGTTGGCATATATTAGTGATATTTTCAGGATGAAGTAAGTAAATCTCTTTTCCACAATTTCAAGTGGCTAGCGCAGGTGGCATATGTGATATTTTTAGCATCCTTAGCAGCCTAAATCTGTCACTTCAGGGGTGTGATGATACCATTTTTGAAGTTCAAGATAAAATAAAAGCATTTCTACTAAAAAGTGAACTTTGGAGTCAAAGGCTTGGTCATGGGGAGTATGATTCCTTTTTTTTTGCGCTTGACGATTTTTTGGAGTTTGCAAGAGAACTAATCGATGATGAATTAGTGCAATTATTTCAGAACCACATAACAATTCTGCAAAATGGCATAACAAATATTTTCCAGAGCCTGATCAAAGTAAGGAATGGATTAGGAATACCTTCAGTACTATCTGTGATTGAGTCCTTTGGCCTTTCAGCTCATATGTGGGATCAGCTTATTGAATTGGTGTCTAATGGAGCACTAAAAATCAAATTTGGAGAAAAAAGTTTAAAGAAATCCCTCATAAACTTCTGGATCCATGTAAAATCAGAGTACCCTGATCTCGCCAACAGTGCCATCAAACAACTGCGACCGTTTCCCACAACGTACATTTGTGAAATGGGACTTTCCGCCCTGGTTGGACTAAAAGTGTGAAAATTAACAGATTTGAGTCTGTCTTAAGACTGAAACTCTCTTCCATTGCACCTGGTGTAACCAAACTGGTCAAAGATTGCAAGAAACACTATTCTTCACATTGAAATTGAGAGTATAAAATGTATTTGTTCATTTAATTTCTTGAAATATCCTAAAACCATTTTAATTCTGATAATAATTACGCTGTTATTGTTTCTTGTCCCCTGGTCTTAAACAGATCCATGAGGTTATATTTGGTTAAATGCATTTATTAATTTCTATTCATAGTCTTGTATTATTTTCTTATCGATGCCTATGTATTGAAAGCTATGGTTTGGTTTTGATTAGCGATTTTCCATGTTCTTTTGTGTTTTAAAATATAATAAAAAACAGTATTTTTAATTGATTCTTTGACTGTTCTGCAATGAAATAACTTTTACTCCCTCCAGCTGTCCCTTTTGATAGATATTATCAATACCGATATAGCTAACTGCTAGGAATTAAGTTTGATTTTGTTCGATATTGATAACATTTTACTTAATATTATTAGTATCATTGTCGATCTCGATGGTCTTGGGGTAAAGTGCTTGTCTCATGACTCGATGTTTATGGGTTCAAACTCAGCCGGGGTCGGCAGAACTTTCCTGAGCGATAAAAATCCATAGCATGACTTCCTTTGGAGTGGAAGTAAAGTCGTTGGTCCCATATTGATTGTGACATGTAAAAGAACCCTGGATGGTGTGTTAAAATACAATTTCTGATTGGCTGAGCTTGTGACGTCATTCATTACACAAGACATCACGTTACATACACAAAGATATGTGGAAGACAAACTAAGCTTTTAAAATCAGCATACATTTTGGAACTTTAATTAATAGATTTAAACCTTTAAAATTCACATCAATGTACAAATAGCGTCGTTAATCTACTTATTTAAAAAATATATGAATGTGTGGCTGTCTTCATATTAAAATATAACTGCTGTGTACTGGGTGACGTAAGCCATAGCATAATCAAATTCCTCCAAGTGATGTGACCTTTATATTCTCTTTACATTGCTTCCTACTATGTTCATATTATATATGATACAGCCTATATATAAAAATCTGTATACTTACTCAATTAATTTTTTTAACGAGGATAGAAGAGAGAGTGATTTAATGGCAGTTCAGACCTATTTTTATAGTTTTTCCAAAAAATTTTAGCCAAAATTATTATTATTATTATTATTATTATTATTATTATTACTACTACTATCATCACCGCGTCTTACTACCTGTTCGGGTTGTATGGAATTATGCTAATGTGTAATGGTAGGGTTATTGTGAGATGCAATGGAGGACCTACAGTTTAACGTGGAATCCGAACCATGGTGGAGGCCTGGCATTCCACACATTCACAAGTTGTGATTAATACACATATTGTCAGAGGTGAAGAAAGGGTTTGGCAACCTTAATTGATAAAATATTTCAATTCACTACCTGTACGATAATCCCAACAGTTTTGAATATTTGTCTTGCTCATCACAGAATATAACTAGGACTTTTTATTTATACTTAAAAAGTTTATCATCAAATATCACTATTCTCATGACAAATATGAAATAACTAATGATATTACCAGTTGTAGAAAACACATCCACTGCATTATTATTTGGTTTATTTGGGCAATAAAAGTTTTTTTGGTCATGATATGAAAACTAGAAATACTGGCCTTAGCTCACGTCTCCTATTGAGTTAACAAACTTACCAAAACTGTATAACTACACTGTAATAATGTTTATCCAGGATGGAGCTATTACTCAACTGTCTATTTCCCCCAATGAGAAGATGTTTGTTGTCGCCACATTGAAAGGGGTGGTATGTGTGCTGGAACAAAACGAAGGCCGAGGTGCGCGTCGTGTTCTGGTATCTAATGAGCATCAGGGCTCGGAAGTCACAGCCTTGCAATGGAACTCCTCCAGCAGTGAGATATTCATCGCAGACGATGCTGGTCGGGTGTCTGTCCTCACAGTGTCTGTGTTCACGGTTAGCTATGCAACTTTTTTTTTAGCACTGGATCTTACCCATTTTGACTATACACCTATTTACTAATTACACTAATGTGTTAGGGATTAGGAAGGTTAAATTTACAGGTAATGCACCCTCATCTGTGTGGAAGGAGAGTGGAAGAAACCACTTAGAAAAGAAACTCGGTATACCCGACCAGGATGAAACCCTGATCTCCCCATCTTCAGCAGTATAGTCTATTGTGAGAGTAGCACCTAAAACCATGCAGCCACGAAAGTGGGTTGAGGGTTTGTTGAATCATCATTTTGAATCGGTAATTTTAAACTTGGAATGAAACAATCGTTTGTACATACAATTAAGCCTTTTTTGATTAAATTAAGACAATCAAATAGTTTGTTGTCTTATAAAAATAACTTTGAATGTAATGTAACAATGAATAAAATAATGATATGGCTCAAAACAAAAATTAATAAAATCTCTCTTAAAAGTTTGTTGCTAAATTAGAACTCAAAATAATTAAAAAATCGAGTTCTCAAACTTATCTTGTTTTCACAATATTATTGTTGTTCCTTTATAATATTATATAAAAATTAACATGACAGAGCAAGAAAACTTAATTTTTTAATCCATTTACAAACATTCACAGACTATTAAATAGATTTATGATTATTTTGTGAATTTGCATTCATCCGGTACATTGTGTTTTGTTGTCAGACCAAGACAATTTTCCAAACTCCTTCCTTCCAACTGATGCAACTTGACTCTCGAGTGGTCCAGTTGGACTGGTATTCGGATCTACTACTGGTGTCCACTCTCTCCCGCAGCTACCTGTGTGACACAGTGCGGGAACAGTACCGTCAGCTAGGCCAGAAACTACGGGAAGGAGAGTATGGCTCCTGTTTCTTCTCCACGGTCGACCAACCCTTACCCTCACTCGCCTCAGGGCAGCGGAGTGGGAGCTTCAGGTCCATTGATGACACCCAAGAGTCGAGGAATTCCTACGAGGGATTAAAGAACGTCAAGATGTTCTGTGCCAGGCCTGGCTCCAGGGTGTGGGAAGTGAATCTAAATGGAACCGTAGTCAGTACCCATCAATTTAAAGAGGCGTTAGCCATACCCCCTACCCGTGTGATAAACTTACTAACCTCAGTAGAGTCTAATCCTGACAAAAATGCTGCGACCACATCTTGTACTGATATTTCTGAAATTACATGGGGGCATCAGTCGTTTAATTTTGCTAGACTATTTATTATTTCTAAAAAACTGTTGTTTACCTTCAAGAAAGATGGTATATATGTTTTTGACCCTGAAAATGCTAATGTTGTTTTATGGAGTAATGATGTGAAAGATATTGTTGATGTAAAGGTGTTGAAAGACACGTTGTACATATGGACAGAAAGTTCAAAATTATGTGCCTTTACACTTTCATCTATTGAGAAATTTCTCGTGAAATTATATTTTCAGAAACATTATTTGGTTTGTAGTGAAATTTGTTTTGACCACCAAGAGTTTCTTTTGAAAAATATTTCTACATTTTCAAAACTATTTCTGCTTTCAGACTTAGATTCAAAGTTGAATGATACAGAATCCATCCGAAAAATATCATCTCTTCTACAAGAACTAAAGAAACATGCGATTGAGAGACCAAAGCAGCTTGCGACAAAGTTAAAGTCTGGCATATTTTTGGTGGGGAATTCTCATGCTTATGAAGAGGAGGAAAATTCATTGCAAAGCAAGTATAAGGGATTTTCAAAGGAAGGTGTGAAATTAAAACAGTCCAAAGAGAAAACACGTTCGTCAAGTGTATCACCAAAATTACCTCGTCGACGAAAACCACCTCTTGATACGAGTAGCTTGGTAAAAAGTGAAACATCAGGAAGTACTACATCATTACCTGATTCCTTAGATAAATCAAGTAAGTCTCTCATGGTTACCGAAGCAAACCCAATAAATGCGGGGAAAACCACTCTTACTGGTGATATCCCATTTCAACCTATGACTTCACCAGAGGCTATTCAGGCTCTAAAAGAAATCGGTCACTCGGTTTCTGGAAAGCTAGTCACAGGCACTAGAGCTCTCAAAGAAAAATGGCAAATGTTTGAAGGTAAAATGAAACTCTTACATAGAGAACCGACAGTGGAACTTTTAGATGTCAAACCTCAAGATTATATTGAAGATCAGACTAGTTTAACAGAAGAGGATGAGTTGAATGGGAAAAAAAGTGATATAGTTTATGATAAAAAGAAAGATGTTCCTAAGCGTTTTCCCCTCGACGTTACTTGTGTCGTTGAACTTTGCCAAGTAGTGAAAAGCTTTTCTGTGAATGATTTTAAAACAATCGCCTTAGAACTGCTACACAACCTTTGGATTGCTATTAATAACTATTACAAGTTTTCAACACCTCTTGACACATCTGGGACACAAAAAAATGAAATTAGTTTTAGTTTTCTTGTTGAAGAACCATTTCCCTTTCACTATTACTTTTCAGAAGATTCAATAAAGGTAATTTTGGACATTTTCTACAATTCCTTTGCCCACCTTCTTTTTTCAATTCAAGACTTGGAAATAAACTCAGAATTGAAATACCCAGATCAGCTATTAAATGTGTACAAAGAAAATGACATTAAGACTGATATTAAATTAAGTATTGTTATTAACATTTGTTCAGAAATATTAGACCCAAATATAATCTTTCTAAACATAAAAGCATCTGCGATAATTTGCTATTACAAATCTCTATGCACACTATTAGATCATATTCTTAAGAGAAAATTAATCAATATTCATGAAAAAGCCATTGAAAGTGAAAATGTTTCTCTAATTTGGCAACTAAATACAATATTTTTTATGCTTCGGTTGGGCCAATTTGAAAGTTGCTCTAGAATGAAGAAAGATATCAACCTCCAGGATGTCTTTTATTTGGTTTTAAAATTAGAACAGTGTTGGGTGGATGAAGGCGAAAGTAAATGTGTTGCTAGACAGAGAAGTAACTCTTTGTTCCTGTCTTACGTGGACAAATCGTTGGATCGTGTGCAGGCAGTTGTGTCCTCACTGAAAAGCAGTAAATTAGGTGTGTTTATGGTCAAAGCTTATGAAGAATTGAACCAAGAGCCCGAATGCAGCTGTTGTTGTGGCTATCCTGGACCACAACCTCCAGAGCCAAAGTTTACAGAGATTGGGGCATTGATTTTTGAACACTTGCTGGCACAGGAGAGATCTGAGGTGCAAATATTTCTTCATAAAGTACCAGGTGGGTGTATCCATATATTTTATTCATCTAGTTTACATAAATACTATAAATAATGTAATGAATAATAGAGTTATGCCAATTCGACTATTTCGATTTGAAGCAAAGTCAAATCAGTTATCTGAAATATTCCCAATGCCGAAGATAAGTTTGAATTAGGCTTGTTTGGGAAATTGGATGTTCCCTAAACTTGGTCGAGAAAATTTATATCCCAGGGTTTTTTTGGGGTGAAAATTAATATTAAAGGTTACAATAATTAAGGACTGGTCTATCAATGTTATGTTTGTATTTAATGTTCATTAACAATATTATTAATTTACTAAAATTAAATTAACCTTATCGTCCTTCAATTAGACGGATACCTACAATGTTGGTCACTTTTATTTTACAGCAACCATACTTTGTTAACACAATTGAAGGAATTAAATAACAATCACTATCTCTGGATAGATTTAAGGGAGGAAAACATATGTTTGGGGAAATATAGTATAGTGGCTTTTAAATATCAAATCATACAGGAAATACACCTTCACCACACCTATTTTACATCAAGACACATCTATTAAATTAATGTTATTATTTATGACGTCCATTTGCTTTTGTAACTTAGATATTATTAATACTAGTTGGGTAAACTACTATTTTTGAAGTCCAACAGCACACTCTGTGAGAAGTTTAGTAACTAAAACTTAGGAGGTAATCAGACACACTGACTCAGTTGAGTAACTTTTTGGTAATTTTATGTACAAAACTGTGGCTCAACTTTTATTTATTTAGATTTGCTTCAATATCTTAATATTTTATTGTGAAAGTAGTTATTGAAATTCATGCATTAGGTTTTTATTTAAGAACTTTTTTTAGTCAATCTACCAATCTATATTTAGAATCTATTTTATGTATACCATCCAACACCTTATCTCAATTGATAGCAGGCCTCTACTGAGCTAAGAGTCCCGGGTTCGATTCTTGGCATGGCCAAAACTCTCTCATTAGTAAAATGCTGGTTTAACCTTTAATAGTGATAAATAACAACTGGACCACTGGTTGTTGTGCCTATCCTAGTCTTAAATTAGATTATAAGGAATATGAGGTAATGACAAGCCAAGCAAGCTGGTAGTGGAAAATATATGACTTGAATAAAAAACTGACCCGGGCCATAAGCTAAAAACATTGATGGATGTAAAAAATTAAATGTATAGAAAAAATGCTTGATTAAAAATACACAATTAATTTAGTTGCATTAGACCTAGGTTTATTTATTATATCTTATATCAAAACCTACTCAACACTTGTCAAACACAATTTATTTTGTTTTTATTTGGAAAACTTACAATTTTAAAATTATTAATTCACAAATTTTGTGTACATTTTTTTCCTTTAAAAAATTCCACAAGATTACAGAATTTAAATTTTTTGTTCAGATCCCAAATTGGAACCTAATTAAAGTTTTTGTCTCGTTCCCCGACCCTTGTCGAGATCAAATTGCCTGCCATAAGGTTTTAATTGTATCATAAAATTATTTTAATATTTTATTGGAATCAATAGGAAGATTAAACTTAGACTCAAATATTAAATCTGAAAAAATAAATATAAGCCTATTGGAAAATTATTTTAAAAATTTTTCTTTTGTCTTGTCCTGTTTCTGCAGCAAATTGATATTAAGTTACCCACTCGAAAATTTCTGGGAAGTCAAAATGCCATTCTCACACAAGCATTGTTTGAATATAGCCAAAACATTTTTTTTTTGAACAAAAAAAATGTTCAGATTTAAATAACTTGAGGTAATATGAAGTATCAAAATATACAAAATGATTTATTGCAAAAATGTGTAACAAAATTCCCCGTAAGTTGATACATTACTTTGACATGTAATTCACATTGACATGTAAGCCCATCACAAATTTTAGGCATGTTAACATTTGTTTGCAAGGAATAGAACATTGAACTCATATTATGTGTTTTTTCGTTGTCAATTTCTTATTGTTAAAACCTTATAGTTGTCAAGGCCGAAACTTTTCTTGGAGCAAAGTCAAGTTAAAGCTTTCGAAGCTTCCCACACTCTTAGTGATTTATAATGTACGAAAGGTTTTGAAAGATTTATTTTTCATATGCGAAGCAAAGAGATGTTGAGAAAATCTGATTTTTAAATATTAATATTTTTGTGTTAAACTTTTACCTCTTAATAATAGCCATGCGAATGAAGTTTGGGAGGAGTATGTTAGTTGTCATGAGGAGAATGAAGTTATTCAGGAAAGAGTAGGAGTACAGGCAGTAGATGAGATAGTAGAGGAAGCAAGACTGAGATGGTATGGGCAGGTAGCCTAATAAGGCTGAACAAAGAAAAGGTTGGAAATGTATGTAGGAAAAATACCACAAGGGAGGCTAAGAAAGAGATGGGAGGAGCAGGGTGTCTACCATTCGGGAAAATCAGGGAAAACGGAAATTAGCAGTGATCGGGAAAAAACGGGAATAAGTCAGAAATTTGGTAAATTACAAAAAAATCCGGGAAAATGTTGTTTTACTCAAAATACAAAATATAATAATCATTAAATCAGTAAATAATAATAGTATTCAAATTGTAGTTTTTTTTGTTTGTAGTTGTGTAATAAATTTTATAATTCCTAGTAAACAGTGTTAATACAATTATTTTTTAAATGTTTATTTAAATTTTAAAACTTATCATTAATAAAAAAGATTAGTAGAAAAATGAGGTGGGAGGGGAGAGTTAGAAGGTGTGTGACATACTTTTTAGTCGGGAATTTCAGGAAATGATCAGGGGAAATCAGGGAAAAAGTTGGGAATTTCATTGGTCAAGTTGAGTAGACACCATGGAGGAGTGAGTGAGAGGAAAAGGTTGTATGAAATTAAAGGAGGAAGAGTGGTGGAAGATGGAGGTATTTTACTAAACCGACCTGACCACAGGCTGGAAACGGTTGATGATGACCTCTTGATTATAACTCACGGTTGTCACACACCTGGAATACAGGGAGAGCCGATAAATCACAGGGATATTTTTATGTCTGGATAAATCAGAGGTAATAAGGGGATTCCATCAAAAACTAATAAAATTTCTGAAATATTGGTGAATTAGGCACATTTAAGGACAAGCTTTAAATATTAGGCCTTTTTATAGAAGAAAAATTGAACTGAGCTAATTATGCCGATTCAAATGCATATTTTATCCTTTCCTCCCTGAAACACTAGGTTATATAGCGACAACATATATTTCTCTGTTAAGTCCAATTCATGTATTAAACATCAGTTACTCTACCTCACACCAGTCAATTTGATTAAAAATGAAATTTTATTCTTCTGCACTTCAATCTTAGCGGTCTGTAAAAAATAGGAATTATTTATAAAATATCTAGAATACACAGTGAATTTAGTAAGAGAGTAGCAACTATGCTAGCTACAGACAAATGTATTCTAATGGATTTAAGTTAAAATCTCAACTCACTAAGTTGAGATATCTTAAAAAAGTATATTTTAGTTTATTAAACTTTGGAAACTGAAAGAAACAATTAATATTAACCAACTTTTTAAGTTGTGGTCCAAGGGACTGACATTTAACATTGTGTTTTATATAAAGAAATGTTATAAAATAGTTGAAACATATTTAAATGTTTTAAATTTTAAAACACTATGCCTCTTCACTAAGGAATTTTGGGCCTCTTAAAGACGGATTTGATCAACCATATGCTCTAGTAATAAATATTTCTAACAAAATTACCTTAGTCCCAGTGACGTAGGTCAGTGCCCAAGGGCAATGCACAGTCATACACCCCCAGTTGGAGAATGAAGGGAGGAGGGAGGGGTTGGAAATGAAAGATACCAGCAACACCCTCGACGTAACCAGTGTGTGACACAGAGTGGTTCCACCCAAGCACAATCATTCAACTCCTAAGAGGTGAACGGTTCCAACGATTCATTCAAAACTGGGTGATGAGTTAAATCAAGCCCCCCACAACCCTCTCATTACCGGCACCTTGTCTCCGGTTGAAGCAACAGGTGTTCCTCAGTCCAATGACAGTCAACGACTAGTGTGTTGTGGAAAAAATACCACAAGATGCGTTCACAGTTCCTACATAAGGAGGGCTCACACCCGACCACCCAACCTGCAACATTCTCTCTGAGATTCAAACCAAGCTGGGTAAAAATATTGAAACACAAACACTTTGATTCAAATTAATTACAATATTGAGGTAAAAAATATTGGAACTCACAGTTCATAAAGAACCAATCTTTTCAGCGATTTCAAATGGGGAAAAATATCAAATGGGCAGGATTGCAACATTTTGATGTCATCGCTGAGGAAGTGGGGATTGCAGTATCATGGTGGTGTCAGCTAGGGTCGATGACCTCAGGGATGGGAGAGGGTAGGGGGGATTACAATACCATCTCTCTCCACGGGGAGCCATGCACTGTGATGGTTATTCACAGTATCGGTCCTGATAGCAGCTTCCACACTTAGACTTGATACACCAACAACTAGTGAAATATAGCCTTGGATACGAGATGAATCAGGATGGCTCATTGGTAGAGCATTAGCACTCAAAGCCAAGGGTCCCAGGTTCAACTCCTTTGTCCAGGTTGTCATTTTTCACTTCATTGAATTTTTATTATTCTTTATCTATTGGGCAGGGTGGTCTTCTCTCTCTCATGAGGCAGAGCTCAATCCTGACCACAGACTGAGGATAATTCCTCTATTTTCATCTCTTAATCAAATATATTAAAATTTACTCTACTAATCCTGTGACTAGTTGGAACATGTGATAAGGGAGATAGTGCTATAATTATTTTTTTTTGTGCTAAATTTAAAATGTTTGTTTTAACTATTATATCTCTTTAAGGAAAACCTCTTTTCACTTTTTTTTTAGGTAGTTTGTAATATATATTTAGTAGAAGGTACAAGAAAGGTGGATAGAAAACATATAAAAGGGGAAAAACACACTATGGCTTTTACAATGAAAAGAAGAACACAGTTCACACACTACATTGCTGCCATTGGACAAAGAAGTAATGGCTGTCTCTTAAAGATGTCCATTTCCTGTGTTTTTCCTTTATGTTATTTGTTCCTTTTACATGTTCCTTTTTAAGTGTACTATCATTCTTTACCAATTTCCTTTTTCTCCCGTTTGTGTTTTTTGGTTTCCTCTTTTAGGAAGTTGCGTTGCGCGTTTCACACTCCTCCCTGATAAGTTTTGATAGAATGAAATCTAGGTCGGGCGATTGGGTGGAAACGATCAATTTTCTTTAAGAGGCAGCTATTACCTCTTTGTCCAATGACAGTGATGTAGAGTGTGAACTGTGTTCTCCTTTTTATTGTAAAAGCCATATTGTGTTTGTTCCCTTTTTATATGTTTTCTATTCACCTTTCCCGATCTTCCAAATACTATATGTTTTAACTATTATTTATCTTTCATTACTATTACTGTTTTGGCCCTAATATAGTGCAATGTTTTTCTCCGAAGACTATACTCATAACTTTTTCATTGACAAAAAATGGCAGATTCCTACAGAGTTTTATTTTGTAGCGTGCTGGAACTGTAACAGCCAGCTGGTAGTATGTCATTGCATGCATCTAATAATAAACTCAAGGTCAAAACAATGAGAGAGAGAGAGAGAGGATTTCCTCCCTTCAACGTCACTGAACTGGTATTTCATTAGGTAGGTTGGTGTTAGTTGGTGTGCTGTGTTATTGATTAAAAAAAAATCACCCGGCAGATACTCAAGCAAGTGTTCATATTTGAAAAAAAGGCTTCCTGTGTGTCTCAAATAAATAAGGGAATGAGAAGAAGCTACGATATGAATCTTAAATTAAGAGCAACACATGAGACGCAACAAACGAATAACGTGCAATCTGCTAACACGTTTGATGTTTCCGAAACTAATATATGGCATCGGAGGGAAACATGAATGAAATTTTTAGGAATGCCTGCTCATCAAGAAAGTCATTCAGAGAGCCTAATAAAACTGTCAAATTTTATTTTTTATTTTGAGGTGTGTTCGAGACTTATTTTTCTTATAGAATACCTTCAAAATTTTAGTGTTTTATTATGTGTGAGGCTGTACTATATTCGGGCCAATATGGTACGATTACCTCTTAATAAAGAAGCTATGTGTCATTGAAATATTGACTTGTATGTGTTTTTATTTTTATCCATACTCCACCCGCCTCGGTGGCGTAGTTGGCTAACGTGCTAGTAGTGTTGAGCTCGACTGCTGAAGACGGGGAGATCGAGGTTCGAATCTCGGTCGGGTGACCTGGGGGTGGTTTTTCCTAAATGGTTTTCCACTCCCCCTCACACAAATGTGGGTTCACTTCCTCTAATTCAACCTTCCCAATTCATAATCCATTAGCGTAGTTAGTACTTAAAGCGTATAACCCAAACGGGTAGTAAGACGCGGTGCTAAATAATAATAATAATAATCTATACTTTCATTTCTGGAATTATATACTTATTTAGCAGCATTCTTAATGCACTTAATCTTATACATATTATTTTGTGTCCAGGAATGTGGCGGCATTTTCTCCGCTTGAAGTCTTCTGATCCCATTGACTCGGTTCTTCCACTCATTGTTCACCTGGGCGAGGTATCTGCCCTAGAAGAAAGGCTGTCAGAGATGTCTCTATACTGGGGGCAAGCGTTTGATTACATTGTTAAGTACAACTCGGGTCTCTGCCTCAACTGTGGTCAGACAGTTCCTTGGGCAAGCGGTAGCATTGGTATTACATGGTCCTCTATCGGAGCGCTGGCAGTGAAGGGTTTGGGGCCGCAGGAGACGCTAAAGCTACTTATGAAGTATTCAGACAAAATAAAACCTGGGGAGCTAGATGCGAGGTGAGTCTTCTTCTTGGAAAAATATTACTTGTGGACTGTTGCATTGTGTATTAAATACTTTCACTCTTTTCTATATTTGGGTCAACTCCACAATTTTATAGATCTAAATCTTCATTTAACCTATGAATCCCAAATTTGAAACCAAATTTTGGAAAAAAATCATTGACATAAGAGGAAATAGAATATCTACTTAATATATATATTTTTTAGCATCGTGTCTTATATTTACTGATTAGGCTAATGTGATAGGATTGAAGAAGGTTGAATTTAAAGGAAATGTACCCGCTTTTGTAAGGAGGGAAAGGGGATATCCATTTCCAACCAAGTTTTGAATCTAAATATCCCCAACATCGGGGTTCCAGTCTTTTGCATAAGTGATGCTCTAGACCTTGTGGCCACTAAAGCGGCTATCAGAAAATAGAAACGGTGACTAAAAGTTAGCATATTTTGTTATAATACAATCATTATAACAGTCAAATGCTAAATTGGTGTTAAATTAATTGGTCTGGGGTCTTGTTAAGTTTGTCTTAAAACTATGTTGGGGCTCGTTTACCATTGATCAATATTGTAGCTCTAAAACAAATTCCAACTAAAAAAACCATTTAATTTTCTAATTTTGAATTTCCTTAAGGACATGGCTCACTCAGCCTTAATATTTTAATTTCTTAGCAAGACTAGAATTCTTTATTTTTACTAATGAGAAAAAGTTTGTCTGGATTCCAACTTTCTAAAAGAGGAAACAAAAAAAACACAAAATAAAGAAAACTGATATTGGTAAAGAATAATAAGCAGGGCCCGGAACTTGATGCCCTTAAAACCCCAAAAATGAACTTAAAATGGTGTATTAATGCTCTCGAAAATAAGAAAAATGCCCTTAAAGACAAAAAAAGGATGCTCTGAAAAACTAGGTTATTTATCCTAAAAATACAAAAAATACTCTTAAAAATTATTAATACATTTAGAATACAATTATTATTATTATTATTATTGTCCGATTATGGTAATGGAGAAACCCTGCAAAAGGAGAAATAAACTAATAAATATTGTATAACCACTAAAGATAATAAAATAGGCAGAACATTTGTGTTCATGTGAGAATGATATAGAGATAAAATTACATCTTAGATTTACCTTATTCTCCATTGCAGTGCACAACGAAGGTAATCTTCAGCATGGAGTCGAACCAAAATTTTAATCAGTTCTGGTTCTTGTTCCTGTTCTCCAAATAAACATTTCAAAGGTTTCGATTCTGGTTCTGGCTAGAGCACAATAAATGTTCCAGTTCTTTTAGGTTCCTGATAATGTTCCAGTTCTTTCTATCAATTTGGGTTACGTCAATGTACTAATTTCGATAGTGGTTTTTTGATGAATGAGGAAGGTTATATTTTTATATTTAGAGGAAGTGTATCCACATTTGCGTGGAAGGAGAACGGAGAACCACTTTGAAAAAAACACTCTGGATCAAATATATTGCTAGATTAAAAAAATAGTATGACATACCTTAATAACAATAGTGCACTATTATAATTTGCATCTTAATCTGTCACCATCAATTTCATAGTCAAAAAACTTATGAAGTGGGTTTTATTTAACGTAACCCATCAATAATATTATTTAAACCACTTACTAGCAAACAAAAATAATCACCTTCGCACTGTACACAAGTAATACATTCACTGAGCTACTTACTAATTTAAACTTGAGTGAAAGAATTTAAGGTTTGCATTTTGCCACCCACTATTATAAGCTGTTCAACCAACCACCAGATTATCAGTTTTCTCTTCCAGTAAGTTCTAAGTACAATAGGCTTAGACTGGTGTACAAAAGAGATGATTTCTTAGTTTCTGTGTTTCAACTTCTGAGGAATGGGGTATTATCTTCTATATATCAAAGCTAAATACAGTTTTTTAAACCTCTAGCTTGAACATTAAAGTGAGAAAACAGCAACAATGTGACAGTCACGACATTCCTCTGGAATATAACATTATATAACACAATATATCAAGCCCTTTCAGAGCTTACTGAGAAAGGGGGAAACACAACATTCAATAATTAAACTAAGCTTAGGAAAGAAAAAAAAAATCTGTGCAACATGTCAAAATTATATACAATTCTGTAAAACTAGGAACCTTTAAGAACCTTATGAACATAATATCATTTAATGGTTCTAGTTCTTCAGAATATTGTTTTTAGGGTTCCTGTTCTGATTCTGGTTCCTTAAAAAGTTAATTTCGGTTATTGGTTCCGGTTCCTGTTCGACTCCCTGATCTTCAGATTCTTGGGTGTGAAGCAGAGACATGGATTTATCAAACAACTCGCTGATTGTGGAGTGGTTGGCTTTATCCAAGATTTCTGTATTCAATATAATGTTAAACCAACAGTATTCAATTTAAGACTTCCATTAACTACATTATCTACATAGTGGCCCTCTACATCTATTGTCTTATCAATTGATACCCGGATTTTTTTCACGCACACACTGCTTTGTATTTTATCTAGAGTTTTCTCATAGCACAAGCTTACCTAGCTTTTACACAGAGTAGCTTCATCTGGTATAGAATTATTCGTATGTCTTTCTAAAAATTCACGAAATTTAGGATGATTTACTTTTCCGAGTAGAATATTAGCTGACATCAATACTCCGCACAGCTCTTGATTTAAAGAAGATGATTTGGTTATAGAGGTTGAAGCACTTTGAAACAGTAATCTTTGGTTTAATTTTTTTGTTATTGCCCATTCTAAAGCACTCTTATGTTTCTCACAACCATTATGCTGAGTAACAGAAAACCTTTTTTATGCTGAAACTGTTGACTCGCACAATTTACAAAATAATACTCTGCTGTCCTTGGAAAAAACACTTTCAGCAAACTCGTTAACTGTTGTAAATGGTAGGATTGAGATGGTTGGATTTTCGGCATCATGCTCACTTAGAAATACACAAATATATGAAAGTAAAGCAGGTTTAACATGAAACTCTTGTGGGTTGCACAGTAGCAAAAACATGTACACATGCATGGACCAGTTCAAGGACAAGTGAATGTTGTCACCGCTAGTGGAGTATCCCTCCCTCTCCTTTCTTTCTACACCTGCCTGCGTGGCAGCTGAGTTCCATGTCTGACTCACCAGTAGTAAGTCAACTAGCTTGAGAGATATATTTTAAACTGACACTAATCTACTCGACTAACAGCCACATTCTAAACAATTGTGACTGTACCACTGAGTTAAACAAAGCCTTACTTACATTCCTTAAATTCCAGGCTAGCCAGTTGTCCAGCACTGAGGTTTTCCATTGAAACATAAACAAGATAAGAATCTAAAAATATATGTACTTTTCCTCATTAATTTCTTTTGCATTTAGTACTGCTCTGTCAGAAAACATTAGGCTACGCTCATTGTTTCATGTCCCGCCATACTAATAATTATACGAGAGAAAATTAATACTTTGAGTAAATGCAAATAATGAATTTTTGAATATGTGCATTAGCAGTTGTGAGTTACTATTTTTATTTAATGACTCAAAAAAAATATATAAAATGCACGATAAGAGTAAAAACAGTAAAAAAAAGTCTCAAAAATGCCATAAACTGTAAAAAAACACACCTAAAAATGCAAAAAATATTCACAATAAAAGTAACGTTTTAGATATCAGAGTGTCATAAAATGTGTTTATATACACGTTAGCATTGCGATCTTCACAGAAAAAAAGATGCATGTCATCAACTTCCAGGACCTGATAATAAGAGACTCAAATAGGAACAAGAAGAAGAAATTAGAAACATAAAGGACAAACACAACAAATTGACATTTGTTGTGAATCTGTGAAATATCTCAGGAAAACCTCTTTTTGAGGTATAGTGTGTTACAGTGAAGAGGTTTTATTAGAAAAAAATTATATTCATATCATATATCTATTTACTTTATTTATTCTCTATGTTATTTGTTCCTTATAATATATGGATCTTATCATTCTTTACAAATTCCCTTTTCTTCCTTATGTTTATTTGGTTTTTTATTTTGGAAAATTGAGTTGAGCATTTCACACTTTCTCCTTATGGGTTCCTGTAGAATGAAACACATGTCGAGAGATTGGGTGTGCAAAGCTTTGAAACTTTGACATGGCTTCGAAACAAATATCAGCTTCAACTTTGTTTCAGAAAGAAATCCATCTTTGACAGTCACAAAGCTTCACCTATAAAAAATATTTGCAACTAAAATACTAAATTTATGGTTAACTATTGCCATTCTGAGCTGTAATATTCATTCAGAAAAAATAGGAAGTAATTGAATTATAAGTTGGGATTGTAACCTGGTTCACCATAAAAGATCAAACTATTACAAACAATTGTGCAATAAAACTTTAACCATTAATTTTACTACATTAAGTTATAAATCACCACAAAATAATATTTTTCCAAGCATAAAACAACTAACAAAAAATATACGAACTTTGATTCAGCTTTGAGATTTTTATACATATTCAATTCAATCTTGCTTTGAATTCAAGAAGCCAACTTCCTTCACCCCTAGTGGCAATAATCGATTATCTTCAAGAGCCAACTGTGTTATCCGTCTCTTTGTAAAAGTCATATTGTGTTAGTTACCTTTTATATATTTCTAGCCTTCTTTCCTATAGAAATGATTGAAATATTTAATAAGACGGCATAGAAACACTACAATAATGTAAAGTACTGTAAGTGATAGCGAAGGAAGCCAAAATGAAGGGATAGTTAAGTTAGAGTTAGATAGCACAATTCTCTCTTTATTTCTTCTTAACCTTTTATACCTCTCACTTCTTTACTTCCCTCTTCTTCACATTTCCACAGTTACATATTGTTTTATATCTCCGAAAATTTAAAACAATGTTTAACTGTGGAAGTGGGAAGAAGTGGGAAGTGTAAAAGTGTAAGGGAGGAAAAAAAGTGTGTTTGTTCCTATCTAGGCCTAACTTGAATATATTTTATCAAATTTTCTATAAAGGGTTAATATAGTAAATTAATTAATATTTTATGTCTACCATTCAAACACGAGATTCATAGGCTTGAGGCTAAAGATTTGAATTCGAGATTTTGATTTATGAAATAGTAAATTTGGCCCTTTTCATGTCTTGGTTGAGAATCTCTTTTCTTTATTACCATCTTCGGCCTTAATATATTATGCATCTGATTGCAGATTCTACCAGAGCTGTATATTTTCTGCAATTATAGACAACCATGCCACAGGCTTGCGGGATAAAGTGGTCAACATGGTGCATGGCAAGCTAGAGAATTCTAGCAGCTCCACTGCCCTGATTTCAACAAAGGTACGAGCACCAGGGAAAAGGAGAAGTTTGCAAAACACATTTTAACATGCAGTGCATCCTTAGCAAGAATAATTTATCTTTGTTGGCTTGTTTGAAGATTTGTATTCAGGAAAAGATAGAATCTTAATGGGTTTTTATTCATACTTTGAATTAAAATTTGCTCCACAAAAGTATTAAAATTGTGTAGCTCGGAAAGGTTTTAATTGGGGGTGTGTGGAGCTTTGAAACTTCAATCTGGCTTTAAAAAAAAGTAAGTTTGATTCAACTACATTTCAAAAATAATTTCGGCTTTGTTAATTACTAATGTTTGCTGTTAAAAATTTTGAGAACTAAAATATTAATTTACTGTTCATATGAAATAATTTGAGGAAATAGAATTGCTTGTTGTGATAGTAACTTGATTTATCAAATTAAAATTACAACACATTAGTGCACTAAAATAAATTCTAAATTATTTTAGTTCATAAATTTCTATAAATAAACTCAACATTTTTTCAAATTATAAAACAATAAACCAAAAATATTCAAACTTCCACTCTGCCTCAAGAATACTTTGTGTATTTGATTCGTGTTTGCTTCAAACTGAAAGAGTGAACATAGAACATCCCATAGTTCACATAGTTTTGGATATGTATCATGAGACATTTGACCATGTTTTCAACAAGCAGAGCTAAGCAAGCATGATTGTATTTATTTTTTCTTTGGTCCTATCCTATTTCCCTATCTGCCCTCCACCTCCTTTCTCGGCTAGCCCTTAATATTGTCTATATTTCTCCTTCACTTCTTTCTTTGCTCTTTTTACCCACTTCAGTAGTTGAAGGGTCATTGCCATCACTACAATTTTAGACCGGCATGCTGATGGCGAGGAGATGGATCTTATGATCCTGGTCGGGTCTACTGAGGATGGCTTTTTCTAAATCATTTCCCGCTCTCCTTCCATGCGAATGCTGGTAGATTACCTTTAAAATGCTTCCTTCCTCTTTCTTACCCCATTAGAGTAATTATAATATATGTCTACAACCTGACCATTTAGTAAGACAGACTGATGAAAAAAAAGTATGCCACTTTTCTTTTCCCTTTTCTCCCTCCACCTTCTCTCTTCCTTACTTATTTTACCTTCATATTCTCCTCCTATTTCCTATTAGATATGGAACAAAGGCGTTCACAATGAACATAATGATTCCTGCCAAGTGTGTCTTTGGACAGGGCCCATAGACTATTAGTCGCTGACATGAAAGGTTGGAGGAGAGGGTGTCAGATAATGAAGCAGGAATAAGAATATAGAAGCTTAGCCAAGTGGAGGAGAGAATGAACTTTAAAGCAGCACTACCAAAGGACAACATAAAAGGATAACAGGAGTGACAAAGGTTCAAAAAGTTCATGGTGGAAGCGACAGTGGAGATATGAGAAAGAACAAGCAGAAAGAGAATATTGAAGTAACTCCATGGTAGAACGAAAAGGAAGCAGTTAATGCTAAGGAAAAAGCATTTAGAGAATTGTTCACAAAAAGAACAAGCGAGACAGAGGATAAGTATAGGGATGAAAAGAGAAATACAAAAAAGATAGCAAGAAAAGGGAGAAAAACACGGATGGAAGCGTGAATAAAAGTACTACAAACTGATGTGGAGGGGAGCAAGAAAATATAGTATAGTCAAGTGAACCAAAAGAGGAGGGAAAATAGAAGAGAGGTCAGAATAATGGATGAAAAAGGAAGGATAATTGTTTAACCCAGAGGGGGAAGGATTGGTATGGAAGGAAGAAGAATAGGAAATGGACGGAGAGCTGGAGGAGGAAGTAACAGACATAACCTGGAAGGAGGTAGAAGAGGGCTTGAAAAGTATGAGGAAGGGAAAGCATCAGGAGTGGACAAACTCAAGGTAGAAATGATAACGGTAGCAGGAGAAATGGGTCTACGATGAGGTTATAGAGTAGTAAGGGCAATGTGGAAGGAGAAAAAAGTATTTATTATATTACCAATATTCAAGAAAGGGGTTAAGAAGAGTTTTGAAAATTATAGTGACATAACACTGATGTGTCAATGCTCAAAAATGTAGAAACATATTCTGGAAAGGCGAGTGAGAAAAAGCGTGAAGGGAGGATGGAGAGAGGAACAACATGGGTTCAGAGAAAAGAGGTATATGCTAGATTTAATATTTGAAATTAGACAGTGATGGAAAAGAGATATAAGTTTGGAAAGGATCTGGTAATGGCATTTATGGATGTAGGAAAAGCTTATGATTGTATGGATAGAAATAAATTATGGAAAGAAATGGAGGAGGCTGGTGTGAAAAGAGTAGAAAGAGGAGTGGCTAGGATAGTAAGGAATATGTATGGAAATAATGTGAGTTGTGTAAAGGCAGAGAAAGGGTGAACAGAGTAGTTCCAATTAAAAAATGGAGTCAAGCAGGGAAGTGCCCTCTCACCTTTACTATTTGTATTGGTGATGGAAATGATCATGGACAAAGTGGCAGGGAAACCGGCTGAGGAGAAAATGAAAGCAATGATGTTTGCAGATGATTTGATGGTATGGGAGGAAAAGGAAGAGGAAATACAGTAACAGCTGCAGGAGGTGAAAAAAACATGGAATTAAATTTAATATGATGAAAAGTGAAGTGATGGTGAGCAAGGCCAAGAAAGGTGATAGAAATGGATGGAGTAGATTTTAGAGACGTAAAGAATGTGAAGTATCTTGGTAGTGTGATTGAGGCAAAACTTGGGCAGCATAGAAGATATAGTGAGACGAGGGCAGCAGGGATTGGTATTCTACAGGTGTGTGAGAGACCTACTATGGAAAAAAGAAGTGCCCCTGAAGTGTAGGGAAGTATTGTATAGAGCATACTTCATATCCATAGTTATGTATACAGAGGAAACTTGTATTTCGGATAAAATAGAAACAAGGAAAGTGGAGGCCATGGAAACAAATATTTTGAGGAGCATGCTAGCTATCACCATAATAGATAGGATTAGGAATGAAGATGTAAGGTCAAGAGTTGGGGCACAGGGGGTATATGAGATAGCGGAAGCTAGGATGAGATGGTATTAACATGTAATGAGGATGTAAGAGGAGAGGATTCCAAGAAGATTGGTGGATATGAAGTATGTAGGAAAGAGACTGCAAGGGAGATCAAGGAAGAGATGGGAGGAACAGATAGCAGCAAGGGTGCAATTGAGAGGAGGAGAGTGAAAGAAATGGCAGGAGTAAGACTATTGAAAGGACAGAGGGATATGGAGGGATTTTCACTAAACAGACCCAGCCACAGGCTGGAAACAGTTAATGATGATAATGATGATGATCCTCATTTTCCTAACATTAACCACTTCTAACCATCTTTTATTCCCTATCCCAAACCTATTTAATGCTCCTTTATAACATTCTTCTTTTTCCTTTCCTAAACCTCTTTGAATCTTCCTATGACCTTCCTATCATGCTCCTCCTAAACTACTTGTCTTCCTCATTCCTATTTCCTCTTCTCTCTTCTAGCCCAATTATCTTTCCTTTCCTTTATCCTACTCCCTTTTTTCTATCCTCCTATCTCACATCTCTCTATGATAAGTGCTATTTTCTTTTACTAACATGTATCTTGTATATGTTGGGTCCCAGGTGGCTCCCACACTTCAAGAAGCACTATTAGTAGACCTAGAGAAGGCCCCCCAACTTGTCAGCCACCATCAGGATCACCACTGGGGAGCTAGAGTGGAGTTCAAGACGGGAGTCTGTCCCTGCTGCACCCTGCCTTTAGACACTACGGTTCTGCTACACGACGGAGGACTGACGGTGTTTCGCTGCGGACACGCCTACCACACCGTGTGCATCAGACACAGGCAACCGTCGCTATTGTGTCTCGTGTGCGAAAAGCTTGGCATTAAGCAGCGAGAGTTGGCGGCTGCTTGAAACTTGGGGTAATAGGCTAGTCTTTGTTGACCTTTTAGTCAAGTAGACATTTTAAACAAGCAAAGTAGTGTAACTAATAATTTTTCTAGAGGACGAAGTTAATTCTTGGCCAGGAACACAAAGGTAATTTGTAAAACAATGTGGTTCTCCTTCCTACAAAATATAATGGTGCATTTAATTAAAATTCACCTTCTTTAGTTCATTATGTTTTTAAATTGTAAATATCCAGATTGATACTAAAATGTGTTACCAATACACCATAATAAAAGGTTTTTAATACATTCAATCTATGGATTAAAGTAGAGACTATTAGGGCGCAATAAAATCCTGGAAATAATTTTTAAACAATTTATCTATAAAAACAAATTTTAATTTTATTGTTTTCTAAATGATGCAATGTAAATTAGGATATCAAAAAACTTTACATCTACAGCTATAATCTAGTTAGTTTAATACAATTAAACTAACCACACCCTTTTTGTTAATCTTTAAACTGACTGTATTTACAAGCAGAGACCTAGTTAGGACTGTCAAACGTGATATCTCGATATCCTCGGTAATAACAATTACTGGCATCAAAAGAATCAAACATATTTTCACTACCTTGATTCTTAACGCCAAGACTAGTAAACCTACACGACTTGACTTAATTTTACTATCTTTTCACTTCGACACAACATGGCCGCTTTTTGATAAGTAGAATAGAAGTTATTGACTTGACTAATTTGTTCTAGTTTTCTTGTTTGGACTGAACATGCTTGTTTATAGCAAGGTTATATTTTTTAGCACCACGTCTTACTACCCATTTGCGTTATATGCTTACAAATATTATTGACCTTGCTTAGGCCTAACAGGGTCACTTAAAAAGGCTGGTTATGGAGAACAAATTTGTTAAAATCAATATCTAACAATAATATCACAATAGCTAGACATAAGAATTTTGACCTAAAAATAAATGCTAACCTCTAAAAAAGTCCTCTAAAAGTGTTGTTTACCTTTAAAAAAGGCATAACGAATAACTTGTGAAAGTGGCAGTCCTGTGTTCAAGGTTTTTGTTATTTATAATAGAGATTTAACTATCCATTATACTAGTCCATTGAATTATTGGTGGTGATTGTTTTATTTTTTTATGGATTGTTTCAAAACAAGTTTAATCTTAGGGTCATAAATAATAATTCAATATATATTTTAGAGTTAATACTAGATGAACGTGCAGAATGTTAGATACATGGCTTACACTGGAGCCCCTCATTATTATATTACTTATACAATGTTAATGAGGAGAAACCTGATTAGAAATGAAGTCATCTGGTAAAGTGGGGGTACAATAAGTACATGAGCTCATAGAAGAAGTGAGAATGAGATTTTATAGGCATTTAATTACGATGTTGGAATACATGAGCTAGTAAAGGAAGTAAGAATGAGATGGTATAGGCATGTAATGAGGATGTTGGAGTACATGAGTTAATGGAGGAAGCAAGGTTGAAATGGTATGGTCATATAATGTGAATGTTGGAGTACATGAGATGATGGAGGAAGAAAGGTTGAGATGGTATGGTCAAGTAATACGAATGTTGGAGTACATGAGATGATGGAGGAAGAAAGGTTGAAATGGTATGGTCATATAATGTGAATGTTGGAGTTCATGAGATGATGGAAGAAGAAAGGTTGAAATGGTATGGTCATATAATGTGAATGTTGGAGTTCATGAGATGATGGAGGAAGAAAGGTTTAGATGGTATGGTCATATAATGCGAATGTTGGAGTACATGAGATGATGGAGGAAGAAAGGTTGAGATGGTATGGTCATGTAATGATGATGTTGGAGTACATGAGATAATGGAGGAAGCCGTGTTGATAGTTGGGTCATGTAATGATGTTGTTGGCGTACATGAGATAGTAGAAGAAGCAAGGTTGAGATGGTATGGTCATGTAATGAGGATGTTGGAGTATATGACATAACAGAGGAATCAAGTTAGAGATGGTATGGTCATGCAATGAGGATGTTGATGTATATGAGATAATGGAGGAAGCAATGTTGAGATGGTATGGCCAATTAATGAGGATATTAGCGTACATGATATAGTAGAGGAAGCAAAGTTGAATTGGTTTGGTCATGTAATGAAGATGTTGGAGTACGTGAGATAATGGAGGAAGCAAGGTTGATATGGTATGGGCATGTAATGAAGATGGGAAAAGAGGGAACACCAAACGGAATGACGGAGATGAAGTATATAAGAAAGTATCGCAAGGGAGACCAACGAAGAGATGGGAAAAGCAGATAACAAAAAGCATGCAAGTGAAAGGAGAAGAATGATGGAAGGATAGAGGAAGATGGAGGCATTCTACTAAACTAACCACATCATAGGTTGGAAACTAGTTAATGATAATGATGTAACAATATGTGGCCTCGGGCAAGGGGTCATCACCATGGAGGGTCTAGATTGGATAGGAAATAGATAGATTGAAGTAAAAAATACTATAAAACAGAGCCATAACTAGTAACAGGTTGTAAGGGGTGGCTCACGGTGAAGTCCACCAATAAAAAATATTAAAGCTGGGTTGAATTCACTAATTTACAAATATGGATCTTGAATATGAATCTCCATTTTATTTACATGTCTCAAATCCAATTTTTTTATTTTAGCTACAAGTCTCGATCCTGAATCTTCACTTTAACCTAAAAACCTAAATTCTAGAAAATATAGTAACTAAATGTAAACCTTTTTGTTGTAATCCATTCACCATGGGATTTATACATCTAGCTGAGTTTTTGAATCCTTAAGCATATTTGAGATTCGAGAAAATTTCAGTTTCAAGACTCAAATACTTAAAAAAAAGTCTTTTTTTCAATGTATGAAGTGAAATTTGTTTTAGAGCTCTAATAACTGCTTATTGATGGTTCAGAACCAAGTTTAATGATAGGATGAACTCAACAACCAGGCCCCAGACCAGTTTTCTAACACTTAATTCAATGTATGAATGTTATAATGAATGGAGATAAGAAAGAATGTTAGCATTTAGTTACTATTTGTATTTTATATTATTCTTTTATACTTTCTCTTATGTTCATAATTTTATTCAATATTCAGATTAGGGATTTGAAGGAAAATTGGAGATTCGGGTTCGTAAAATAGTGGATTCGCCCAAATTTAATTCAAAATATTATTTGTATAGACATGTGTGTGGGGAAAATGTTTTAGAAAATACACTTTTCTTACTTTCATAATTGATAACATTTTACTATTATAAGACTAATATTACTTAATAGGTATTGATAATATCTATCTAAAGCGACAGATTCAGATCATATGACTTAATCAATGGACATGTAATTGTAGATCTATTAGATTTTAGAGAAGTGTGTTTATTGTGATTAAAAGGTTAGAATATAATATTTGTTTTTATAAGATAATTTATTTGAGGGAAATTTATTGAAAACCTATTGTTGAAAATTTTGTTCCAAGCTAGATAAGAAAGTTTGTACAATTTTGTTTTACCATTTATTTATTTGTTATTAATAGCTTTGGAATGTTAAATGTGATATTTTGAAAAATGTAATAGGACATATAAATAATATTTACTTAGAAAATAAAAACATGAATTGGTTACTTCTGCTTATGTTTTAAATGTTGGAATATGAACTGGAACTTGTTCCCTTTTCAAAAGGTCCTTTCAACTATTACTCAGAACCTTTAACATGCATTCACACACAAAAACAGTAAGTTTATGATCACCACCACCACCACCACCACCACCACCACCACCACCACCACCACCA
>CABFOW010000121.1:356860-375076 GCA_902141385.1 Timema californicum
GTGGCGTAGTTGGCTAACGCGCTTGTCGTGTTGAGCTCAACCGCTGAGGACGGGGAGATCGAGGTTCGAATCTCGGTCGGGTGAACTGGGGGTGGTTTTTCCTAAATGGTTTTCCACTCTTCCTCCACGCAAATGCGGGTTCACTTCCTCTAATTCACCTTCCCAATTCCTAATCCATTAGAGTAATTAGTACTTAAAAGCGTATAACCCGAATGGGTAGTAAGACACGGTGCTAAATATTATTATTATTATTACCATAATCATTACCATCATCACCATCATCATCATCATCACCACCACTTTTCTTCCTCCACGCTGGCCCAATCCACTTCTCTCCACACTACTCCACCCTTCCTTTATCCACCTGTCCTTGGGTCTTCCGCTTGGCCTCCTGCTCGGCACCTCCTTGGAATCCTACCCTCTTCCATCCTCTTCACATGTTCATACCACCTCAATCTTGCCTCCTTTATTCTCTCCTGCAGTGGTTCCCTTTCACTCTCTCTCACCCTCACGCTTTCATTTCTTCCTCTGTCCATCTTTGACCCTCCCACCCAGACTACTCCTCAGAGATTTCATCTCACATGCCTGTACGTCTATAAGGAAATATTATGTTTTCGGCAACTTTTGGTGAGCATATAACCTCAATAGGTAGTAAGACACAGTTCTGAAAAAGAATATAGCTTTTAGTGAGCGTATCTTTATGTTTCATGCTAGTTTTGTTTTATAGATTACTTAGAAGTGACACATTCCTATTGATTGTTACTCTTATTCATCATTTATTTGTTTCAATCAATCCTATATGCAGACACATGTTTATAAATTATTACATATTTCTTACTAGGGGTGTGCATAAGTGCAAATACGCTTCAAATCGAAAAAGTGGACCTTAACAACCCTTCAAGTTTTATTAATAGAAACAAACATGTGAAAATATGACATTTACCCATTTTCAACGGCTTTATGAGTATATTTGCGGGGCTTTGAGACAAGACTTGATGAAAAAAGGGCTCTAGGTATAGCCTTCCTCAAACAAATACAATACTTATTTTCTTGATAAGCTCACATCATGAAATTTTAAGATATTTGCAAACTAGCATATATAGCTTAACTTTGGGATAAGAAGTCGCTTAGTTTTTTCCCCTCTTATTGATATAACAAAGGGTGGTTGTAGGCAAAGGGTGAAAAGTAGTAAAAGTTTAAACAGAATAGAGAAGTGGTTCCAAAAAATGCCACAGACATTGTATTTTAAGTCCTGTGGTCTGACAATGATCAATACTTTCTAGCTGACCGAGGTGGCCGCCTTAACGGCACATAATATGGTTTCCGCAATTTGCTGTACAAAGTTGAGAAGCATGTGTATCATTTGTATGTGGCATAAAATAGTCCTATCAATGACACATTTAACACACTATTAAATATATCTGAACAATTTACACATTTAAAAAATATTCATTTTATATTAACTTTTTTTTATGACAGCATTGGTAGCACAGCACACAGTTTAGCCCAATGGCCTATGATGGTGTCCATCCTGTTATAACTATGATCAGAAATCTTTGATTTCATAATATAACTACCCAATTTTTATTAGTTTTAATGATTTGTTTTCATATAATTAAGACATTTATTTTAACTTCAAGGTACTGGTAAAGTAATCTCAGTGCCATTGTGTTTGATTGCCGCGCTCGGTTCAGACCTGGAGGGTCAAGACACGGAGTTGGAAACTCGATAGGATGCACAGAAGGTGGTTTTTCATCTACACACCACAACAGGTAACTGTAGATACATTTTTCATCCTTACTATAATTTACTAAGTTATTCATGACTTTTATATTGAAATGAATCAATAAATAAAACTTAATCAAGAGATAAAAATCACCTTTTCAAAGGTTCTATGCCGCACATTTTTAGACATAGTTGAATAATGGTTATATTAATAATCGAGAAATTGATTACATTATATGAAGAAGAAACTAAAAAATAATGTATCTCACAACACTTGTAAACTGTACTGGTGGTGGTGGCGGCGATTTTTTTCAATGGCTTAATAAGATCTAAATTAGATTGCAATACTTAATACCATCACTTTAAGCTGAAATACTTTAATTACCTCAGAGAGTGACATAACTTCAGAATGTAAATGTGTCAAAGAATATTATTATATTAGTAAATGTTTAAAATATGATTAATACAGTATAACTTTTTTAATAATTCAGAGTCCAACTGAATTAACCATTTTTATAAGTATCAAGGCAGCTGATACCCAATAAATCAGAAACCTCAAAAGTAAAAATATCATGCATATAAACATATGTTATATATGTTATATGAAACACACATACAATATAAACAAACATGAAAAAACCAAGAAAAATGTAAACCCAAATTTTAAAAACTTGAGAAAATTAACATATGAAATACCCGCCTCGGTGGCGTAGTTGGCTAACGCGCTTGTCGTGTTGAGCTCGACTGCTGAGGACGGGGAGATTGAGGTTCGAATCTTGGTCGGGTGAACTGGGGGTGGTTTTTCCTAAATGGTCTTCCACTCTCCCTTCACGCAAATGCGGGTTCACTTCCTCTAATTCAACCTTCCCAATTCCTGATCCATTAGCGTAATTAGTAAATAAAGCGTATAACCCGAACGGGTAGTAAGACGCGGTGCTAATATATATATATATATAACATATGAAACTTTCAGACTTAAATCAGTCAGTCATTCAGTCAGGGCGTAACGTGATTACATTGTCAGACAGAAGCAATGAAAGCCAAGCCAACGTATCCCATACTAAAGGAAGCTCGCTTTCTGCTGATAGAGTTCCCTGCTTTATCTTTTGCTATGTCAATAATAACTCACTTTATATACATTCTTGGCATATATGGGTTATTTAATGAAAATCATCAAGTTAGGTTTTAAATGAGTACGGTACAAACTAAAAAAAAATTATTAGTGGTTACACTTTGAATTATCTAAATATTTCCTTGTAAAATTTGAATTAAATATGTGTTTTTTTTTTGTTATTGATTTAAATAGGAATTTCATGGAGAATCATGGTGGGTTAGAATCATCAAATATTTTGAACTAACCAGATCCTACTGTATTTATATACGTATATATATTTACTAGAAAAAAATATTGGCTTTGGAAAACTTAGAAAAGTCGAGGAATTTTAAAAATAGTTTGGCTGGACACCTTTGTTATAACATGTATTTTTAAATACAATAAAAAAATAAGGATTAAATTTCAACCCCAGTCTAGTTTATTAAATTTGTTTCTACACACTTTATTTAAAATCTAAAATCCACACAGACCAAATGTAATCAATCGTGTCTAATTTGGTTTGCCAGTAACAGGGGGTCAAAGTTCAAATCCAGGTAATTTATAACCATCATCGATCCATGTAAGCATTGAAAGCACTGCTAGCCTACTTTAAGTGAAATAAAACCTTATTTTATTCATACAAATATATTTTAATCGTAAACCTAATAGGTTTTATAATTTTGGCAGCATGTTTGTTTAAGCTTTCATAACTGTCAAGCATGACTGTGGGTCTGTCCCCGCCACGAGAAATTTCTAGAAGCCAACTAAAAACTTGCTTTTAAAGCATTTAAATGACATTAGGGATAAAATTGACGAACAGAGGATAAGGCACATCCATGTCTGTAGAGCAAAAATGATCAAAATTTGAACTGCCTCTCACTGCAGCAGAGTATTTCGGCCAATGAAAGAATATAATAGTAAAATACCTACCAAGTGCTCTTGGTCAACGTTGACACATACGCATTGTCAGTTGTGTTTGGTCAGGATTGCGCTTAACGGGTCTTGATTCGCATTATTGAAGTGTGGTTTCTACATTTTTATTTGTGCTATATTAATTCTAAAGGAGTATAATTTTATATAGTCAACATGATAAATACATACATTTTATACCACTACAATTATTTAAATAAATAATTTAAAGCCAAAAGATAAAAACAAGCCTTGGAACATTTTTACCCATGACCTCACGCCAATAAATGCTTGCCCAGCTCCTGAGGCCGTCAACCTCCACTGTTTAGAAATGAATATAAGATATTAAAAAAAAATTATAAATAGTAAAACATCAAGGTCTCTTAACTACAATTTGCCAGCACTTAAATGAAATGACAAATAAACTAAGAGGAACATGGTGAAAAAATACCCGATACTTCCTATATTCATTTAAAGGATTTGAGGTAGCAAAAATCATGCTCCTTCGATTGATTCTCTATTCTTTCAATACCAGAAAGAATCACTGATGTCTAGGAATTGAGTTAGACATCTCTGGTTGTTATGTTTTGATTATGCTATATGAAAGTTACAGGGGAAAAAAGGGTATAAAGTCACATTACACACATTTTCCAGACAAACAAATTTTATATCTCAAACTCCATAAGGAAAGGTTTCATGATTGTCCAAAAGATGAAAGCACTAAGCTAAAATTGGGCTTTTTTCCCCTGTATCCTTCATAAGGAAATGAGTAGAAAAAGTAAAAATAATAAAAAAACAAGTTTATTTTAATAGGTATTCTTTAATGTATTAACTACTATATCAATCACTCCCCTCACAAACAACACTTTGATATTAAATTTGACATGGTCTTTGCTATAAACAACAAAAAGTTTTAAAACTGTACGCTTTATTTACAGTTTCAACCATTGGCAACTAGAAGTGAAAACACAATGTGTATAAATAAATAAAATTAAACAATTGGGGAAAATCAATTATAAAAATTACCAACTTCAAACAATAGGTTCACAAAATCTGTTATTTCATTTCTTGGCCAAAACTGAACTAAAAATAAAATGTGTATGATATTATTAAAAGCTGGCTTGACCATGGTAAAATTTTCATAGAAAGGTCCTCAATGCTGACCACAAAATATAGGTTTTTTCTAAAAGGACCTTTCTATGAAAATTCAATAGTTTCAAAGGCATGTGATGTGCAGCTAGTAATATAGTAAAATGTTGTCAATCTTGATTGCAAGAAAGTTTTTTTCAATTAAATTATTCTTCCTACAGTGTTTCTGCTATAGTTAGCTACCCATGGATAAATATTTTTTACAAGTGAACATTGCATATACAAAAGAAAATGAACTTAACATTGAAATCAACATAGTTAGGTTTGCGCTAGCATGCTAGACTATAACTTGGGTGGAAGGGGGTTCATTCGCGACAAAGTTCCCTGAATTGCTTTATCCACAATGGGTAATTGTGCCCTCTGCAGGTGAATTTCCTTAAAATTCATCTCTATACTTGGATTAGATTGTTTACGTTGCTAATAGCCCAGCGTACTAGCACTAAAGCGCACTAATTAAAAATAAAGATTTTAAGTTAATAAGCTTTCACTACCCACTAGTCTATCAGGATCAAAAAGTCAGTTTTACAAATTGAAATAAGATGTTATTCTTGAAAATAATATCCCAACACAAATATATATGGTGGCATTTTTTTACGAAGTGCGCACATGTAAAGATAAATTAAAAGAGGTTCTTATTTTCCAATCCCTACTGCTTATTAGGTAAATATTATGTTATGTAAAGAGCTTCGAGACCAATAAACAGTTTTTTGGACCACTTTCATGAAATTATTATTACGCGATCACTATTGTAGCTTGTTCTTCTCATTTGACTTTCTTTTTATTAGCATCGAGGAGCATGCTATCTTCCAAACTAGGAAAGGTTTAGTCATGATCTATAGCTAGATTTGATGTTTGTATGATTCTTCATTGACCCCCATTCCCTTTGTAGGACAAGTTTTACCTTAATTGAATGACCACCCTATGGAGTAGCTTTTTTTTTAAGTGGCTCACATCTAAACTGCTGCCAATAAATTGTTTAACTAAATTACCATCGCGACGACACCGAACACCAAATTTCTGCCATGCATGTCATATGAAGAAGATTTGGGAACAAGAAGGCTTGGAGTGGGATTTTTTTCAAACATGTTTTTATGAGTATATAGAAACATAATCACAACATGATACATTTTTTTTATTCTTAAAAAAAGAATAAAATCTAAAATAAATCAAATTATATCTAGCCCTAACAGATTTTTTTTATCACAATATATCAAATTAAGATCACCAAATGATGTGTGAAAGAAATGGATGTTTTGTCGCAGAGGTGGGCCTTTAAAATTTTTAGAAATGAGTGCATATTTATAGTATGTATTGTTTGAAATGTAGTTATAACAAGTAAATAAGAAATTAAAGTTTTGAAAATTAAGTTGGGTATTCTTTTTTATCTAGGGGCCTTTGTAACCGCCTCTTTATTGGACATATCGGTTATAAACCACATATGTGTTTCAGTGTTCACTTTAAATAGTTGGACTCTTAATCCTTAACACAGGGTTCCCACTAAATGTCCTCCATTCAAAGTGTATCCATTTTCCCTGACTTGAAGCAAAAATCATACTTTCCTTGAACACGTTTAAATTGGCTTTCTGTTTAAAGCTTGCCTAATTATTACTTTTTAATTCCTTCACATTTCATGATTTTCCTTAACTTTGATGGTTTGTGGAAACCCTTTAATAATAGCACTACTAATTTCTCCTTTTTTTAAAATAGAGTTTTTAAAATTGGATTTGTTCAATACTGGTATAAAAATGAGTCAAAATGTGCAAAAAATTAATTGAGCCCAAGCTACTATTTAAGTTAATAATATATCATGTTAATTCATGCCAAACTTCATATTAAATGGTCCGATATGGTTTAACATGTACAAATCAAATCTTATGATTTTTATTTTTAATTTAAAAATAATATAGAGGGTTCCTGTATTTTCCAATTTGTTGTGTCAAGTATTTAATATACTTCTTACATCCATTTCTTTTTGTCTGCCAAAACTAAAATGTGACATTAAAACACATAACTTTTATTATTGCCTTGGGTGACCACTAAAATAAGCCATAAATTAAGGAAATCTGAAACTTAATGTTTCAAGTATGACTGGTCAGTTAATGGACTTTTATTTGTTATTTTGACTATACCTAAGATAGTGTTCAAAATAGTTTCAAACAAATTTTAAGAAAACACTCAATTACACCATTTCAAAATGACCCACTAGAACATGGAGTTTTATATGAATTTATCAATGTGCTAGGTGATACTAAACAAAAAAATTAACGGAAAAAGGGTTTTCGGAACTGTGGCCATTTTATAAATCCATCCACCACCGAAGCCCAGAAATTAAAGAACTACAGCCATTAGTTTGAACGTATGACGTTTTTATGCTAAATTCTAATTAATTTTAAAAACAAACATTGTTTGATAATGCATTTGAAACATGTACTGATCAAATGACCGAGTTTTGTGACCTGTCCTAACTTGATCCTTGTCTCTATCAATTTAGGTGTGGCTTCCCATCCTCACTGCAAGTGAATGCTGGTGCATATTCTTTAAATTAACATTATGAATTAGTTTTTGGTTTTAGTGTGGAATACCGAAAAAGAAGGGTTTGAATATTTTACCGAGTATGCAAGAATTTAACTTGTGCATATTTTTTGGGGAGTTTAAAATATGCTACAATCTCTAGGAGATACACAATTATTTCGGCTAAGAAATAATATTGGGGCCATTTGCTAAATATTCCAAATCCAGGGTTTTAATAAATACTTTATGGTGTTGATACCAAAGCTAAGATTTTAACCACCCACTATGTAGCACACACACATTGTTATAAAAATAGTGAATTGTATTAGTTTACACCGGTTTTAGATTATAATGATATTGTTTTGAACAAATTAGCCTTGAATAGCGCATATGTACACTGCATTTTAAATTGCAAGAAATGTGGTTATTTTAACTTGCAAATGTTAAAAATAATAATTCTGTTAAATTTTTATTGGTTGTCTCTCTCAAACTGAATACACTTTTATTATTTAATGATTTATCTGTTATAGTGCAAAGTTAGCTGTAGAATCATTAATATTTGTTTAGTTTATGAAAAGTTTAGTGGATGGGTAACTGTTCCTGCAAGAATTATTGTGTTGCGCTCAGAGCCAATCTTATTTTAAAGATTAGGAGCTCATATTATGTCATTGGAGGTTCACTGGTTTATAAGATCTTTTACACACATCTACACAGCTATATAAATAATATCAAGCTTTAATTATCTTCTGACTGTTAAGAAAGTTATTTATTGTTTAATGTTTTGTTGCTTCCTTTTTAATAGTTGGATTGTACTGGATAGATGGCAGCACTTGGAGCCTAGAAACTATCTTTATAGAGATTTAAAAATTCTTGACAAGGGTGGGCCCCTTTTTAATTCTCAAATCTTTAAATATATTATGGCATTAGAGGTTTTAAAAAAAAATTGGGTCAAGGATTTGAAAAAAAAAAAATCTTTATAGAGAGATTTGTACTTACTAAGGATGTATTAACCTACCAGGGTGTTCAGCCAATCTGTATTTTAAAATTCCCTGCATTTTCTAGAGCCAATTTCCAACTTTTACAGTCACTATATTTTATAAAAGTTTGATTAAGATCCAATTTAATGCAATAATATTTTAGAGACATACCCATTCTCAAACTGTAGAAGTTGAAGGATTCCAGCCCAAAGAAATGAGCTATCTAAGCTATTTTGAGCTTTTAGGATATCGCCCTACTCCATTACAATTTATAATTGTTGCAAGACATATCTTTTTTAATTTCTTCTTTCTATAACATAATCAAATTCTCTTTGAAATTAACCATGAATCTATTTTGGCAAAGGAAGAGGGGTGGAGGAAGAAAAAGTAAATAACATATTGACCGAGAACATAGATTTGTATGCTCAACTGGTACAACTGTGCCAAAAGAGATTGGGAGATTGGTGATGGGTATTAACTGGAAGACAAATCATATTTTGACTATTGTAAACGAAAATTTCGTATTATTTTAGTTAATCTGTGAAAATTCCAGAAGTTTGTTCAAATTACCGGTTTTCCAGGCCGTTGGACACCCTACCCTGCCTACCAACCAGACCCTAGACTTTTAATTCATTACTTGTTAATGGGAATTCACCCTATAAAATTAATTTTCATCATCACCCTACAAATATCAATTAACGTCACATTAATTTTGCTTTTTTTCTGTAGCCTTCATTCGAAAACAGTGGAATGGAGACCAGTGAAACAGTTTCACCTTATATTTAAAAAAATACAACAAAATTGATAGTTTTTGATTTAAAACCGATTCTAATTTCACTGCTGTCAAGCAAATAATTCATAAAAACCATACTTTGGTGTGATTTATATCCTGTGCATAATCTTGACTCTAATTCCCCAGCTAAACTGTTGTGAGATGGGCTATTAAATATTACTATTTATATTTTGGTACAATTTATAGCTTGTGCATAATTTTGACTCTAATTCCCCGGCTAAACTGTTGTGAGATGGGCTATTAAATATTACTATTTATATTTTGCTACAATTTATTGCTTGTGCATAATCTTTACTCTAATTCCCCGGCTAAACAGCTGTGAGATGGACTATTAAATATTGCTATTTATATTTTCTATAGAGAGTAGACCCCATAGCAAGTAGAGCCTAATACTTTTAAACACACTGACCACTTCCAAATTTATCTATCTATATGGCACAATCCAATCAAATACAGTGAAGAAAAGCAATAATAAACAGTACAACTGATTTACTCTCCATCTGAAGAAAGCTGAAGATAATGTTATGTTTGTGTAAATATTAGTGACGTGCGAGACTCGAAAAATCCTCAAAAATTCGAGAAATCAAAATAAATCAAATAATGGCCTTAAGAAACTAAAAATCCAAACCGGTAATTTATTTTTCCAATAATACTGTAATAACACAAAAATAGGCCGCATCCCCCCCCCCCACACTCCTCACCCCCAAAAACAGGCTTTATTAAGAAATGTTTTGGTTATTAATATAGTTTTTAAAAATCAAACTTTGACAACATAAGCTGTTACACTACAAAATTAAATTATAAATTGTGTTCATTGTAACTACCTATCACTATTTTATTAATTGCATTTAAAATGTAGGTTATATCTCGAGTGTTTGAATTAACTAAATATAAGACAATCTAAAACAAGCACCAGCTCAAATGTCAAAAAGGAACTCTATAAACTATATATTTACTTTAATAAATATAATTTTAATTTATTACTTTCCAAGAACGTTTTCTTGTCTCGTGTCTCAATATTTTTTTTATATTCTCGTCTCGAGAGCGTCTCAAAAAAAATTATTCTCCCGCATCCCTAGTAAGTATTGTGTTTTTCTAAAATTCTTTAAGCTCTACTATGTTTGCACATTGAAACTATTTTTTTTATTGAATACATGCTATGACATAAGTCACATTTGAAAAATTTTCATATAGACCTATAGTTGTAATTTTTCAAAATACATATTTATATTCAAAACAAAATTTACGTGAATTAAGATTTAGTGCAATTTTATGTTATGTATGTTTTAGAAACTTCAATACATTCATCCATTAAATGACCAATATTTTTATTTCTTTTGATTTATACTTCTAAATATATGTTAAGAATTTTTGAAAATGTAAACTTGGTTAGTTAGTGTGTGTAAGCACAATATTGGAGGAACTATGATGTTATCTAAGAACGATAAAAAAAATGCTTGTCTTAAAATTAAGTCACTGGCAAATTCGAATTCTTCTCAAGGAAAAACTCAGAGCGTGTTAAAATGTTACAAAAGATGACACCATGAATATTTCATGGCACATTGAATTATCACAACCTCAGAAAAGTAGACATTGAATTACTTTTTTTTTATGTAAATAATAAAAATCAATAATAAAAAATGTTCGCACAATTTTTTTTGTCTACTGTTTTCACTACTATGACAATTAACATAAATATTTCAACATATTATTGGAAACACATATTACATATAATTTATAGTTTTGTACAATTTGAGACATGTATTTAACGAAATAATTAAATAAGTTATACAGAGAGATATATATGTACTTATGAATAGTAGTAGTATTATAGTTTTTCTTTTTCAAATCATTACTGAGTTTTTGATTGAAATTTTATCCATTAACAGATAAAGGTTTTTTTTCCTTATGGCTATCACTTTCACTTGCGTATTTTACTGTATATGAGTATGTTATACTACAATTTTCCTTTGAGCCTTATACTATACAAATAGTATACTTCTATTTTTTCATTTTATTTGGGGCAAAAAATTCTGCTGTTTTATAGCGCATTATTATTTAGTCATAATCAAACAAATTTACATTATTTACATAATATTATAATTTAAATACTCTACACACAAATTTAACAAAAAAAATGCATAATATATTTTCGCTTGCAACAAAAACAGCAACACACCAATTACTAAAATTATCTCCAAAACAGAGATTGCACAAATTACATCAAGGTTTTAAGTACCACTAGTAATGCTTTCGAGGAGGTTTGTCTGACTAATTATTATTATTATTTCTTCAAAAATCCCCCTTTCCTCAAAATAAGAGTTAATGTACACAGCCACTTATTTAATTTTTAGGGTGTCCAGACAAATTAGATTTGAAAATTCTCTTTGCCTTTCAGGTCAATTATTAAGTCTTCCAGCTGGCCAATCAACTGTGGATGACAAAGATTTTCTTACCACTTGTTTAATAAAATAGAGTTATTTCTGGTTTTGGATATATATATATATTTTTTAAATATTTCCATAAATAATGTTATCTTTGTTTCTTTGGTGTTCATAACTTAAAAGAAACTCTATTAAATCTCGTGACTGTATAAATATCACAATTCAATTCTTATAATTAAAAAAAAAAAGTTTATTGAGATGAGGCAAGTCTTTTAAATTACTATGGAATTTTGTAAAACTGAATTTTTTTTCCTCACAAAACTCTGATCTTTCCCTTAGCTGGCCTGGACACCCCTTTGTTTTGTTCATGAACTCACTCAACACGGTGACTGAACCACCGTGGGCCCCAGGTTCAGTCTTCATCATGATGTCTCGGACTGGAATCGTAAGCGGCGGCAACAGAGATGGAAGTATCTGGTGAGAAGTTGAGCACGTCTGTTGGTGACAGACTGTCCGAAGGATAGTAGTAAGGAGGCCCCGCAGAGTGTTCTGATGAACTGGGCCCCGCACCGTTTGTAACGAGGGGAGGAGATGAGGGTGGACCTCGACTGGAGGGCCCTGGAGAAGACATGTCGGGGGAGAGGAATCCTCCCATGTCACCTCCTTCTCGGCACCAAAGTTGTCTCATTTCCTGCCTACGCTGCCTCATGAGGGACTTGTACTCAGAAATGCGCATCTTCTTGCCATCCACGATACATGTCCTCTTGGGCCGTGGTCGGTACCGATAGTCTGGGTGTTTCTCCATGTGGAGCTTGGACAGACGGGACTGCTCTTCATAAAACGGCTGCTTCTCCGCGTTCGACATGGCTTTCCACCGAGCACCTGTAAAGCATACATCATGTAACCTTTATGTTTCCAAAGTACATTTTAACATTCATCTTAACCTAATTGTCTTAATAATCTTGACCAAATTTGACCATCAAGCTTGGTTTAAAAAAAAAATCTTAACAGACAATTTATCATGTTCATCTTAGATTATTGTAGTATATATAATTCTTTTCAAACACCTTAAACATAGCCAGTTAATACTATAAATGATTAGTGTGTTCACTTACAGCTAAGTGATGATGAAATGTCACAAAAAAACCTTTTTGTCCCTAACCTTTTTGCCTTCTTCCCTTAAAACTAAATAATGAGTACATCAAATATGATCTTTCTGGATCATGTACATCTTATGTTCAAACTAATCAAGTAAATAAGCCTTACCAATATCTTCAGGCACACAGTCTGAATGTCAAGCTCATTTAATCTGGCTTTCCAGTAACGAAGAGGTCGGCGTTTGACTCTGACCAAGTGTGCTGAGGTTGGTTTTTACAAAATGGTTACCTAGTTTCCTTCCATGCAGATGGTTTAAAATTTTTGACTTGTTATTACATTTACTCAGGTGTAGTTCATCTATAGTCTCGTTATGTTGTTTTGTGTATACTTCAGCTAAATTACCCATTATTAAGATTTAATAAACAAAATGTTATCCACTTGTAGTCACAAGAAACTCCTAAATATTACTAAAAATAAATAACTAATGCCATCATGAATCGATCATAACTGTCAAAAAGCCACATGATTTATTATTCTCATATTTTGTGACTGAACTTAACCTACCTAATATTTTGGAAATATTAGAGTTGTGCATGTCGGGGCAGGCTTTCAGGATTTTCCGCCTCTCATCCTTGGCCCACACCATGAAAGCATTCATTGGTCGTTTGATGTGAGGTTTATTCTCTCCGTCACGCTTCTGCTGGCGAACCATTTTAGCTGTAAACAATGTACCAAAAACAATGAGTATTGAAAGATAATGTGTGTGTAAATAAAAGATTTACTCCTTATAAAGTTAAGGTAAAATAATTTATTTTAATACTTTGTTGAGAAACCCATAGTAAGACAAGATGTGAAAAGCAAAGGTGTAGAATGGAACAAGGTGGAAAAGGCTTGTAAACCACAGCTGGACAATGATGATGACCATGGTACAAATATGATTTTTTAAGCACGGCATCCTACTACCCATTTGGAAAATACGCTTGATAATTAATTAAACTATACTTGGAAACAATTATTTTTTAGGACCTGGACATAAGTATCCTCGAAATTTAATATTTAAGAAACTATCAAATTCAAGATTTAACAATATTGATATTCTTAATTTTTTTGGGGGGGATTTGTGTAAGAGCTTTAATACTACTTATTTGTGGTTCGGTCAACATAACTATAGGACGAACCTAACAACAAAACTTATCGAGAAGAATGAATCAACATTGAATCACCACAAGTGATGTTGGAATGAGTTTACAGAGAAAGTGGAATAGGACTGTCAAGGAAATATGAAACTTTTATATAAACTGATCAACATTAATAGGAACGCTGGAGAGGAATGATGGGACTTTAAACTGTCAGTTTTTTTTGCTTTGAAGCCTAGGGACTTCTTCTCATAATATCGTATTCGAATGCATAAAATAAAATGCGATTTACAAAGGGAACCAATTATATTAAAATTCAGCCTCTTCGGTGATTGAATGGTCTAAGCCCAAAGGTGGGCAACAGAGTTTTCATTATAGTCGCAGGTGTGGGGAATGAAAAGTTAAATTTATAAAAAAAATTGAGAAATAAGATTGCTTAGTCTAACATTTTAAACAACTCAGCCTGTGAGAATAAAATTTATTTAAAAACTTGTACACTTTAACTATTCAATTACAATTATTTCGGAAGAAAATTATGAAAAGTGTTTTGTTGAATATTTGAACTCGGTGCACATTTTTACTCCACTTCCAAACTGTCATGAACAATTTGAGATATGTATTTTGACCTGATGAATCCCATTGTAGAGAATGTTGATTCACACACCCATGTCCATTCAAACATAGACAATTTTGAAATGCCCAATTTCAAAGTTGGGAGATCGTTTTCAGTCAGAAAAGACTACCACTCATTTGTGACTGAAGAATTCAGGTAAATTATGAAGTGTTCCAGAATGTGAAGAGAAAGAATATCATATTCAAGTCCACGCGTGTCTAAAGACAAAAGAGTGGAATTTTAATATCAAAGTGGTGTGGATCTCTAAATAATTTAAATGCCAATTTGGAGTCATTGAAATTAAAAAAAAATTTAAAAAAATGGGAGTATCGAATGGTAGTGTTGCATCAATGACGATTTAATTTACAACCAGCACATGTCAGAAAAAAGTGTATTTTACTGGTTAGCTCAAATCTACAAACTTTTATGTTCAATTTGCTACTTGTGGCGAATGGCAATATTGTTTCTCACTTTGGATCTAAGGCACTACTCTTGAAATAAACTAGATTGCCTATGACGAGGTGATATAGGTTCATATCCCATGTCAAATGTATTATTATTATTATTCTTCTTCTTATTATTATTATTATTAGCACCGCGTCTTACTACCCGTTCGGGTTATACGCACTTACGCTAATGTGTAAAATCTGTGCCGGGACCGAGGATTGAACCCCGGCCGCCAGCATAGAGGTCTGACACCTTACCCCTAGACCGCCAGGTCACCATGTCAAATGTACTGAAGATGTTTTTCACTAAATGGTTTTCCACTCTCCTTCCACATAAATCAGGATACACTTCCTATTATTTCTACCTTCCTCATACATAACAAATTAGTGTAATCATTTCGTATGTGTATAGCCCAAAAGGGGTAGCAATACACTGTTCTAAAATTTCAAAGATTATATCAAAATTCTATTATTGAAATAAGTGATAAGGTAAAATATGTTTATTGATTAATGCATTAAATAAAAAGCTAATACAGTAAAAATTTAAGCAAATTAAGGGTTAAATATGATATTTTAAAGAAATTTCAGTGTGAATGAAGGATGTTGCTCCCACATGTTAACAGACCATTTGAAATCAAAGTCCATAGATCCCAGGTTAAAAAAACCTTCACACTAAAAATATGTTATTATTCTATAAAAATGTATACGCGTATAAAAATTGTTACCTTTCTCGTTGCTCTCTTCCTGCATTTTATATGTTGTGTCTGGCCCCCACACTGAAAAAACAAAATACATTTTAAATAATATTAAATTCTATTATGACAGCCTTCCATTCCAACCTTCTCATTTCTCTCCTCCTCTTTTCTTACTCTTGCATTCAGATCACCCATTACTATCCAACACTAGTTTCCCATATGTCTATCTAGAGCTTCCTCAAACTTGTCTTTTTCTTCTGATGGGTACCCCACTATTGGGCCATACACTTCTGTCACCTCCACTTTTTTCCTCTGCCATTTATTGTCATCTTCATTTTTAATAATTCACTCCTACTACCTCCACTTGCAGCCCTTCTCTCACTACGAAGCCTACTCCATTTCTCCTCCCTTTATAGTTCCCATCCAATGTAGAATGGAGCCATTCCCTACTTCTCTCATGCCTCTTCCTCTCCACTTGGTCTCGTTCAGGCCTAGAGCATTCACTCTTCTATCGACCATCAAATCTACAATCTCCTCCACTCTTCCAGTTAGTGTTCCATTGTTCATAGTACCTATTCTTAGCTTATGGTTGTCATAAATTTTTGCATTTCAGCATTTTACTATGTTTTCTAGAATATGGGTTTGTTTCGGCCATCGGCTTACTGGGTCTGCCGCTTATAAAAACAATAAGCTTTAATTTTATTGTCATAACACTTTGGTCTGCCATTTCACACCTTATGTCATATTTCTGCCTTCTTTTTATCAGCTTAGCTTAGCAAAGCGTTCTAGCCAAACATTCGTAAATTATGCTATGAAATGATCCTGTATTGATTAATTCAATGGGGTCGTGTTTCCATATCATCAGCCCAACTCCTGGTAGAGTTGCATAACTACCAGTATTAACACAATCTGCCTCCATGTCTTTCCTGTGGCCAATGGATAACCTAGATGTTTCGACACGGGGTGCTAGTTTTTTTTCCCCATAAAATTGTTTCTCTGTGTCCTCCGGGCAGAAACGAATTAAATGACCAGTGAAACGGCATCTATAGCACCTCTGTCGAACATTTCTTTTATATCGTGATGCATATTCATATCTAAACTGTTCATGCGGTGAGGGAGCTACATTCCTTGTTTCACCCCTTTTGAAATAGAGAGATTTTGTACATTGTTTCTCATGGGTACCTTTCGGGCTTGAACTCCAATGAGAGGGTTTAGCCCTCATTGAGGCATTTACACATTTAGGGGCGGAGGAGGTTCGGGCTTTGCTTATTTTTGCTGACAAGAGGGTCAGAACAATACTTATGTAAGACGGAGAAAAATGGGCAAAATAGAGGGAGGGCGCATTGCAAGACGCTTGAACTTGGGGCAGCAATGAAGATACTGAGTGGTTAAACAGGTAATAAGTGGATACGCTTAGAAGTAAGTCAAAGCTTTAGTGACCTAGCCTCCCAAATAGAAACATAATAATTGAAAGTGTTGTGAAATGGATTCAAGAACCTTGTTCATCTGAGTAAATGGAGTAGGCCTTAGGGTGTATATAAATTTAATATTCATGTATTCAACAATAATACTTTTTTTATCTTCAATTAAAAGTAAATTCAAATTTTAAACTTTTGTAATGTTATAGCGTGTTTTAACTCTACCTGTTTAGTAAATTTAAATTCATCTTATACCAGTCTTAATTGTCAATTATTTCGCAATATTAGTGTATAACTTTATTTTAATAAATACCAGCAATTTATAAATTGCAACCATTTTTTTTTCTCATAGCATCTTACTACCTGTTCAGGCTGTAGGCAAAATTTCATAACAAAAATAATGGTTGTTCCTGTGAACAAATTAAAAAAATAGTTGACAAATCTTAATTAAGCAAGCAGAGGAGGGGGTGGGGACTGGACATTTGCTTATTTTTGCTTACAAGAGAGGGAGGGGTTAAAAATGGCTAAAAATGTGCTTACATAATACTTGAACACCCCCTTACAAAAAAACTACTCCAAGATAAAATAATGTTGTGACCATATAATACTATTTTTAGAATTATTTAAAAATTTATACTTTTTGTTTCAATGTTACATATTTAAAACTTAGATGCATTGACATGGGGGAACCAATCTTAATTTCTGCTATGTCACAGCAACGTCCCTACATAAAACAATGTATAATGTGCTAGATACACAAACTATCAGCGTTCAGAGTAGACTATACTCACTGTGACAAGCAGCCATGAAATCGGCCTCCTCCTTGGTGGGGTGATCATCCCGCGGATGAGTCTTGGGAGATGGTTGCATATGTGAGCTTGGGAGTCCATACATGTGCATGGGGAAGTGAGGGTGCTTGTCAGCTGACAGGAGACCATCCTTGCTACCATGACTGCTGCCCATACCGCCCATCTTACCTGGAGGAATAAAAATAGGTGAGGTTAGGACACTTCATGGTCTGCGGTTATAGTGTGAGGACAATATAACACAAGGAAGTGTCAGGTGGTCTAGTGTGAGAACAGTATAACACAAGAAGGTGGGGGGTGTTCCAGTGTGAGGACAGTATAACACAAGGAGGTAGGGGGTGTTCCAGTGTGAGGACAGTATAACACAAGGAGGTGGGGGGTGTTCCAGTGTGAGGACAGTATAACACAAGGAGGTGGGGGGTGTTCCAGTGTGAGGACAGTATAACACAAGAAGGTGGGGGTG
>CABFOW010000121.1:376136-392031 GCA_902141385.1 Timema californicum
GTGTTCCAGTGTGAGGACAGTATAATACAAGAATGTGGGGGTGTTCTGTTGTGAGGACAGTATAACACAAGGAGGTAGGGGGTGTTCCATTGTGAGGACAGTATAACACAAGGAGGTAGGGGGTGTTCCAGTGTGAGGACAGTATAACACAAGGAGGTGGGGGTTTTTCCAGTGTGAGGAAAGTATAACACAAGGAGGTGGGGGGTGTTCCAGTGTGAGGACAGTATAACACGAGGAGGTTTTCTCACCTGAGGGGGAAGGCAGGGGTCCCAGGTGGGGCGGCAGCCCGGCATACGGCAGGAAGGCCCGCGGGACCACTAGGCTGGGTGGCAGCAATTTGGGGGTGGTAGCGGCCACGGGCTGTTCTCCCAGTCCATATGGCAGGCCCTGTTGTTGTTGTTGCTGTTGCTGCTGGGGGCCTGGCAACATCTTGGGCTTGCTCAGGTTGAGAGGCGCATCAGGGTCCATCCCCCCATGGTGCTGGTGACCGTGGTGATTATGGTGGTGGTGGGCTGGGGGCGAGGGAGCGGCAGTGGAGGAGGGGGGCGGGGACGACGACGACTTGTCACCGCCCCCCGCCACGCTGGCCGACATGTGGGCTAGCTGGGCTGTGGCCCAACTCGGCACCTGGTGCTGGGGAATCAGCTGAAACCAGATTGAATTATTAGCTCAATGTATTTTTATTTTGTTATTAAATTAAGTGCTAAATTAATGAGTTGGGGTCTGATTGTTAAGTTTGCCTAATAATAATTTTGTTATGGCTGAACCACCAATAAGTAGAATAAGATTTGTTATAAGCATAAATTCGATGTTTTCTTGAAACTCGAGAATCCCTAAGAATTCTTGAGTCTTGTCCCTAAAAAACAAAGGCATTCGATGACCTATATAATAAACATCAGTCAATTTTACAACTGCCACTTTTTGAATTAAATAAAATTTATAATGTTAAGTAATTATATTGTTTATCGTTTTCTTTCAGTTTTTATTAAATAGTGCTAAAGTATTACTTAGGCTGAGAGCATTAGGCCATAAACTTACCTTCAAAGATATTTTGCTGTGGGCAGTTTTTACTATATTTTAAAGTTACTTAATTTCAAGTAATTATTTCAATTTGTTTTTTAAACTAGAAATTAGTATTTATTGCATAGACCCTGGCTAAAACGTTGCTTTTAAGCTTCTTTTTAGAATCTCGGTAGTATCAAATCCTAAGTTCTCTATGTGAACATGGGGAGGTCTGCTAGAGAAAGATTTTATAGCTAACATTGTTAACATGTACAGTAAAAATGCCTCTCTCCCCCTTTTAAATTGTGTTTGATATATTTTCAAAATTACTACTAATTGTGCTAGATGCATTAAGGTGTATGTAGGCCAATTAATTGGTCTTTCAAGAAGCAACCGAATTAAATGTAAGAATAGGACAATCGAACTGGTGGGGCCATCTTGTTTGATTAAACAATTCTTTAATTTCGAGCTAAAGCGAGAGCAATCGCTACGTTAATAAGTGAATTTATCGATGCTTTGGACAAAATTAATGAACTCGAATTTAATTTAAATTAAGATTATATAACTGGCTTTAGCCCCATCACCGCATGCGACGCTTTATTTGTTGTTACTGTGGATTCACGCGTTCGCCTAAAAACTAGCTCAGAATAGAAACATGGTCACGTGACGAGCTCTAAGCCAATCACAAGATTTCCGCTTCCGACGCGAGCTGTTCTCCTAAAGTTCAACTATTCTCTACTTTGTCGGCTCTGCTCAAGATGTTAGGAACAGGAGAACCAATCAAATCTCAGAACCAACCATCTTAAATCAGTGCGCATGCGCATTTGTCAACGCATGCGCTCTACAGCCAGAAGCTAGCAGACAGCTTCGTTGGCCTTTGTGAGGAGATTTAAATAATTCGTTAATGTAAAGCGTGTTTGATGTGTTGGATTGTGCCATGACACAGCGTTATAATTTGTAAACAACCATCGGGACAATGATCTAAAATATATTTTTTATCCACTAGATAATAAAATATGTTGATAATCAGCTGTTTTAAGTTGGCGTTGCAATGCATTATGGGACAACTTAAAGTGTGTGAATTACTGCGCAGATTCTGCTTTATATTTTTCGACGAACGTGTGAATCAAGCTTTATTAATGACAAGTTTGTTTCAATTCCGCAATAAGCTGCGCCTGAGATGTCTTAACACTGCGAGGTATGACACCAATTTAGCGGGTTTCCTGAAAGACTGGCCGCACTTCAACTATTTAAGCAAATGGTAGGTGATATAATTCATAACAGACTCAGATAAAGTTAAATCATTTGGTTACCTGCTTGCAAAAGTACAGCCAAAGCGATTTGTTCGGCTGAACCTCCAAAAGCTGGTAGTATGCATCGCTATTAAAAAGTTTTAACAAGTACGAGCACGGTACCTAGAATACATGCTAGGGGTCACAAGACAAGCGCGCAGTAAAACCCGTCAAATCTGTGACGTCATTGTGGCCTACTGGGCGCTCAGCTGTGTGTTCCCGCCAAATCTGGTTGGTTTGATGCTCTAATGTTTGTTTACCTGTGTGTCGTTTGATATTAATAATTAGTAGTAGTGATGATTCCTTATGTAATTGCTGGGTGCACTCAAGAATCTGGGGTAAGATTTTATAGAGCGTTGTGAAAACATTGGGTGCATGCTTGTAAAAGAACTGGCGGTTTTGGTGTCTCCAACGCACGAGTTTGCTCTGCTCACTTTAGTGAAACGGATTTCAAACGTGATTTGAGGACGGAATTACTCAAATTGAAACCAAATAGTGTGTTAAAAAATGTTTGTGCTGCATTTTAAAATACTAACTGTCACAGCTTCCTGCAGTGGTTTGGAAATAAATAAAATAGCTGATGAACTTGGAAAAAAAAAGAAGCTTGAACCTTCTTTTAAATACACATGAAAGTGCCAACGAAAGAAAATAAAGACATTTTGACAGAGTTAACCACTGCTAGGACATACATTTCTCGTCTAACCGAAAATATAAAACAAACTGAATCCCGTATTTTCACCTCCCAACATATAATTATTTTAAGGGGAAAATATACCAATTGGAATTCTGAAGATGTATCCAAGGTGATAAGATGTATATCCAAAAAAGCGTTCGGATGTATAAAAGAAGTTTTGAAATATCCCCTTCCAAGGGAAACGACAATTAAACGCCACCTCATCTGATTTCCCGTCAAGCCAAGATTTATAGATGTAAGTTTAAATATTTTATAAGCACGAGTCAATGTTTTGTATTGATTTTGAAAAAGACGTAGTGCTTTATTTTATCGAAATGAAAGTGAAATCCAACATGCGCTACGATAGCGTCGAAGACAAAATCCTAGGACACCACTCAAATGTCCAAGTTTCAGCTTTCCGAAGTTTAATTGGGAAATTGACCTTTAGTAGAATAAAGTCTTTGAATAAGAAGAATTACCATACAATACCAAGTAGATTGGTCTTTTATGATAATTATTCTTATTACTAAAGCATAAGAAATCTGATGGTGGTAGGAAGAAGTCAAAGAAACTCGCTAAACTTCAATGAGTTAACTTCACTGAATTTATCCAATGCTACATTATTTAATAATACATTTTATTTTATATATTGCGTACATTTTTGTGTTCGTTTTTAAGCTGTAATTATAAGAAATGGTCTGATTTGTATTTATGTTGCGAAACTTTCTTTTAACTCCTCAAATATGCTCTTCAATGCGCAATTTCATTACAGTGGCAGTGTAATTTGTACATTTTTTATGTTAATCATTCCATTCAACTTAAATAAAAAGCATTAAGAAGTGGCTAAACATTGTCAAACTGAAAGTTATGATCAAATTCCAATTTACTTTTAAACAATTGTTAGGAGAGATGTAACTAGATGGCAGTGTCATCGGGGCGGGGCTGGAGGGGGAGATGCGCGTGGACCCTACTGAGTGGGTACAAGGATAAACGGACACTAGCTTCCCTCTACCTTGATAAGATCGTTAAATTCAAAACAATTCATTTCGAACCATAAAACTCCCTTAATTCATTCATGGACGGTTTTGTTTTAACATTTCACGGACTTAAAACAGTTACTTTCATCGTGATGGTTTCTATTTAAAAACAGGGAGGGGGACTTTTACGTTACGTAGATCATGATGGCTTCCAATTAAACACAGAAAAACCTTTACGTTACGTGCACTGTGATAGCTTCCGATTAAAAACAGGAGCACCTTTACGTTACGTGAATCGTGATGGCTTCCATTTAAATACATAATAATTTTTACGTTACGTGCACCGTGATGGCTTCCGATTAAAAATAGGATAACCTTCACGTTACGTGTATCGTGATGGCTTCCAATTAAACACATAGAAATCTTTACGTCGTGATGGCTTCCAATTAAACTCAGAATAATTTTTACGTTACGTGCACCGTGATGGCTTCCAATTAAACACATAAGAGCCTTTACGTTACGTGTACCATGATGGCTTCCGATTAAATAATAATATTTAGCACCGCGTCTTACTACCCGTTCGGGTTATACGCTTTAAGTACTAATTACTCTAATGGATTAGGAATTGGGAAGGTTGAATGAGAGGAAGTGAACCCGCATTTGCGTGGAGGGAGAGTGGAAACCCATTTAGGAAAAAACCACTCCCAGTTCACCCGACCGAGATTCGAACCTCGATCTCCCCGTCCTCAGCAGTCAAGCTCAACACGACAAGCGCGTTAGCCAACTACGCCACCGAGGCGGGTCTTCCGATTAAAACCAGGATAACCTTTACGTTACGTGTATCGTGATGGCTTCCAATTAAACACATAATCTTTACGTTACGCGCATCGTGATGGCTTCCCCTACGTTACGTAAGTTTATCGTGATCTCGGCATGATACGAGTATCACCAGAATGTTGGTGCTACACTGACCGAGTTGGCGAGAGACGTGGCGGGGCTCTTGGAGGGGGCAGGGGCGGGGGGCAGACCTCTCAGCTGGTCCAGGAACGGCAGGAACATGAGCGACTGGGGGCTCGGGATGCTGAGCCCTTTGCTTGACGCGTACTGCGACGAGATCTGGTTCTGGAACAACATACTTCAAGGTTAAGGCATGGATAAAATCAATTTTACTGTTTGTTTTTTAAGGTTGGCATTTATTCTAATTTAAAATTACAGAAACTCTTTAACATGTTTATCCTTCAACGTCATTCATGTTCGTAGAAAGTTAATTATTCTAAGAGCGGTCCACTAGAAAATGTTACTACCCTTAATCAATAAACTTTTTATACATATATATATATATATATATATATATATGATCCCCCCTCATATGGGACCCGGGACCCCTGAATCCCCTGCTTTATACTCCTTTGCCAACTTGTGCGTGAAACAAATAGTGAAATATGAATGCTCTAAATCGTAAACTGGGAGGATTAAAGTAGATTTTAAATTAGGATTGTTGTTAAGAGACTACAATTTTTTTTCTCGTCCCTAATCTCAGGTACAGGGGAACACAACATTTAAAATATTGGACGGGTGGTAACCATAGGTGCGACTGATTGTATAAGGACCATAACGAATAACGAACGATAACTAATTAGGTGTTTATTTCAACACGAAACTAATTATAACCCATGCCAATTTAAAAACAAATCAATTATTTAGACAAGGTCCATCGATTAAACCGACATAATGATTTATGTTAGATATTACCTCTGTAATCTTAAGTTCACCATGATTCACGAGGGGTTACACTCGTAAGCTGAGCCATAGCAGAGTGATGCAAGGTAAGCTTGCTACAATAGCCCCATGGCCTCTTTGGTGCTGACTGACAGCTCACAGCTGACTTCTGAAGGTCAACATTTAGGTATATACCTACATTTTGACTGTCAAAAGTGACAGCTGCTAAACACATGTTTTTTGCAGATCATATGGTTCGGCGTAGGGATCCGTAATTTGGTCTAGTAACTTTTCAAAGCCGTCAGCTGTGAGCTGTCAGTCAGCACCAAAGAAGCCATGGGGCTACTGAACCTTACAAGTCAGAGGAAAGGTACAAAGAGAGTATCAATAGAACGAAATAAACTTAAATTAACTCTCTCCGAAAACTTCGACCACAAACATGAAACATCTTTGACTCACCACTTATTATTATAATATATTTAAGTCAACAGTTTTCGCTTACCATTAGAAAAAGTTTTAGTTTCCTACAAACCTATATATTCCTCCATAGTTCCCGACACAGAATTTTGTAGAAACCATCGCTAGAATAGCTCGAGTGAAATTAATTTCCTCTCACCGGCCGATCATGAAGTGTTGTCAAAGAGCCGACCAACAGCGGTACATTGATGACGTCAAAGTCTTAATTGAATGGTATTGTCAACAAAGCGCGACTCCTTCACAATCTTCTAGTGACGTTTCTTAAATACACGTTTTCTAGACAAACATCCATCCCCCTCTAACTACACCCTCCCCTACGAAAACCCTTCTCATTCTGCAGGGGAATGATTTCACTAATTAATGTAATATATTTTGTGGTAGCAACCAAAGCTATACTTGGCAGCGGAAAGATAAATATGGTTTGGTTAGATGGGAGGGAAAATTAATTTTAACTTAGTTGAGCATTCTTCAAGGGTCCATTTTTGATTCGTCTTCGAAAGTTTTGAATAAGTTCAAGTGCGCCGTTCTTTGAAGAATAATGATTTGGCGAAAGGGGCCATTTGCGCCCCCCACAAACACCCCTGGGTCCAAGACCTCAAATAGTTGTAATAAAAAAACTTAAATAATATGCAGTATGGCTGAAATATCCATGTGTGTTGAATTTACATTAAAGGACTCCATAAAATTATTATTTGGAGATAAAAGAAGTACAGAAACAATAGCTTTGCTGCATTGTATTTAGGACCGAAACGCAGGGGTTTGGAGGTTCCCCCCTCACCCCCTCCCGCGTACCACGAAACTTGATAAAATGTTTTAAGTAACACTGCCTAATTTACCTTATAATCGCTCAAAATAAAGGTACAAAACATATGAGAGTTACAGGAGGAAAGTCTAATTTTAACTCAAATTGAGTTAATGCTTCCATCTGTTAGACAATTACAAGACCTTTCTAATGCATTGCACTTAGTATAACGCGTCACCCTCGTATTATACAGGATTGCCGGTGAAGTGGAGGTTGGGGTTGGATTCCTGGTCGGGTGTAATTTTTTTATAAATGTTTTTTCCGCTCCACCTCCACACAAATGTGGTTACACATTTGTTCATATGCGTAGTTACACGCGGTGATTAAAAACCACAATAATTTATTTAGCACCGCGTGATACTACCCTCTGTAATAATTACGCTAATGGGTTAGGGATGAGGAAGGTTTAGTTTAAAGACGGTGTACCCGCAAATACATTTGCGTGGAGGGAGAGTGGATAACTTTTTTTTAAATACCTTTATTATACCCGAACAAGATTCTCTCCCTGTCATCGGCAAGTCTAGTCTATCGCGATAGTAACACCTTTGAGACCGAAACGGTTCACACAACAGTGTATCGTCAAATGCACCAATAGGATGGTCGAGAAGTCGAGAGTATGTGGTTGAAGTGCCCGCTACTAGATAGCGCGCGGATGGCACGAGGCCATGTTTTAAGGGAGAGAGAGAGAGAGAGAGAGAGAGGTTTCACCGGGCGGAAGTTGTTAATTCTGAGAGCACCCAGGGACTTGTTCTCCTACCTTGACTTGACGAGATGTAGCGCCCCCCCCTCCTTCCCTCCCTCCACCTCTCGCCTATCTCCATTCATATTTATTTTTACACCGTAAGCCCATGAAAGAGTTGACGTATACCGCGGCCATAGCTCAAGGTAGAGAGAGGGCCTAGCTCTCGCGCATCTGCTCGACACTAAATTACTGAGACACGGTGGCCGCCCGCCCGTCCGTTGGCTGCTGGTTTGATTCTCTGGGACGGAACGGCCGACATTGTAGGGTTGCACGGCTCCCGATTCTTGGCCTCGGATCGATTCAGGTTGAGAGTTCTTGTATCGACTTATAGACAACAACAACATATCTATCTTGAGACAATTGATTAGAATAAATACTTACGCTATCTTTCAAATATAAATAGGCATATATGTTTCTAAAAATGAATGAGGAGTTTGCACTTAGAATATGAGTATATTTTCAAACTATGCTAGTTTAATCAATTGTTGACAGTCAATTTGTTGTATAGGCCTATTGTACATATATACCCTTACGGGATGGGCAAGAAACTGTGCATATAGATCAAAAAAATTACATAACAAATTCATCCTCACTAACTTTCTTTTCCACAATTTCATTTAAAACATCTAACCCCTTCTTATATGGCCTATCCCTTCCTTTTGATCCACACACTCTACCTTCATATAATTGCTTCGTCATTCGATCCATAATCATCCTCTCAACATGCCCAAACCAACGTAAGACGCTTCTTTCACATCTGCCTATTGTATTCCCTTTCAAATCGCACTCCTTAAGCACCCATTAATGGCTGACTCTGACCATGAGAGTTTTTCCACATACATGTATTATATATCTCATTCAAACCGCATTCACCTTTCTCTCGTGTTTCTCCTGAACTCCCGACATCTCGAGTAATGGTACGTACCTGGAGCTCCTGTATCTTGTGTTGCTGTTGCATGATGTGATCCTGTTGTCTCTTGAGGTGCTCCTGTTGGATTCTGTGAAGCTCCATCTGCTTCTGAGTTTCAGCGCTCATGTGGCTCGCGAACATCTGACACATAAACAAAACACCTGCGTTACTTTCTACAACCGTCATTGATTGTTCTCCAGAGTCCAGATTAGACAACCGTCATTGATTGTTCTCCAGAGTCTAGACTAGACAACCGTCATTGACTGTTCTCCAGAGTCTAGATTAGACAACCACCATTGATTGTTATCCAGAGTCCAGATTAGACAACCACCATTGACTGTTCTCCAGAGTCCAGATTAGACAACCGTCATTGATTGTTCTCCAGAGTCTAGATTAGACAAACGCCATTGACTGTTCTCCAGAGTCTAGATTAGACAACCGCCATTGACTGTTCTCCAGAGTCCAGATTAGACAACCGTCATTGATTGTTCTCCAGAGTCCAGATTAGACAACCGTCATTGATTGTTCTCCAGAGTCCAGATTAGACAACCGTCATTGATTGTTCTCCAGAGTCCAGAATATACAACCGTCATTGATTGTTCTCCAGAGTCCAGATTAGACAACCGTCATTGATGGTTCTCCAGAGTCCAGATTAGACAACCGTCATTGATTGCTCTCCAGAGTCTAGATTAGACAACCGTCATTGATTGTTCTCCAGAGTCCAGATTAGACAACCGTCATTGATTGTTCTCCAGAGTTCAGATTAGACATGCGTACAAATGTTCACTGTTAAGAATAGTGTAAAGTGATTTGGTTCATTGAAATGGGCAGTTTATGTATCTATTTCAATAGTATCGGCATTTTCGGAAAAAGTAGTTCACTCTTTCATGAACGGACTAACATTCGTTCGCGAACGACCTACCGCCAGTTCGTCCGTGAACAACAGTTTTTAGTTCAGTCATATGTGAACTACGGCATGTAGTTCAATCGTTCGCGAACTACTACTTGTATTTCAGTCGCAAACAGTCCATGAGCTATAATATGTCATTGATTTGATTGTATGAAATATATAAATATTGAGACAATGGTACTTATTGGTTGGAGCTGTGGTAGTTATGGAAACATCAAACCATTAACTCCCTCCCTTTCGAACCACACAGGGCTACCATACTGACTCATGGGAGAGGCTCAGCTTTTCTATTTTTCTCCGCCTTGTTTATGTGGCATAGATCGGCGGAATAACCGGGATTGCTTGCTGTTTCCACCTTGCATCTATTCGTCGCCGTACTACACCTCTCTTTTACAATCTTATTTTCATAGGAAGACCGTTATTTTAACTGGAAACTCATGTTGCCACAAAACTACAATAATTATAGCGCATATATACATACTAGTTGATTTAATTAATAATGTAAGCGAAATTATAAGTAATACATAAGTGTTATTGGAAGCTTTTAATAACTGATTAGATTAACTTTAAAATTTATTAATCAAATAAAACATATTTCTAGACTGCCAAATTTTAGCGAATTTAATCAATGTTGGTGGTCAAAAAAATTGGGGTTTATATTATAAGATGCTGGTAGGGGCAAAACGTTTTGTCTAGTCTTCCAAAAGAAAAAAATTAACATGTCTTATTGGTTGAAAGTATGAACTCAAAGACACTAGACTTAGGTTCATCAACTTGTAGTATCCATTTTATTGCCGTGGTTGTGTACTAGTTTTTTTTAAAACTGTTTTGTACTGGAAATCGATCCAAAGATCTTTTGTTCAAAAAATAAATTAAATGTCTCTACTGGGGCATTATTTTGGCACTAGACCTTTTTTTATCATTAGAACTACAAAATTAGTTCCCTCTCAGTTTTCCAAACCACCTAAACCCACTCCTCAATGATGTGTCAGAATTGTTTGGTTTCTTACCCACCTGCGTTCCTACTATTTTGAAAGGAAGACGTTCATGAGATGTTATTCGACCAGATGATACAATGTATGTTTTCTTGGTGATCTCGCCCTCAGTGTAGAACCCCCTCACCCCGTGTGTCCACGAAGCGAGGATCCTCCAAGGAACACACACTTAGTACCTTCCCTAAGTATGATCCGAGCAGTGTTGCCAAAACGCCCACTCCGACTAAATATACACCGGCAGGATTCCAATTTTGTTTTCCATTCAGAGGGAGTGAGAAGGGGGGGAAATCTCACTTTATTAAAGAGGAGACCCCTCTCTCCCTGGAGGATAACGTTTTAGGGGATCATCCCGAAAGGACTCAGGCGGAAGGGGATAACATCATACCGTGCCGGATATATTTGGGCACGAGTCCAGATAGAGTGAAGTTGTTTGGTTTTTATTCTCGACTAGTGCCACGTATTACTTTTTCTTTCGAGTTTATATGCCTTCATATCCTTACACCACAAGAACTAGGTGGTTGTCCAACCCGGTCGAATAGTCTTAAGGCACTGGTATTCAACATTTTTCTGTCCGCGTACCCAAAGATAAAATTTATCCTCAAATTTGTACCCCCCAAGTTGTTGGTGTGTAATGCAATGTATTCGTATTATGTAATCTACATAAAAAAATATCTCGGTCGGGTGATTTCCCTAAATGGTTTTCCACTCTCCCTCCACGCAAATGCAGGTTCACTTCCTCTAATTCAACCTTCCCAATTCCTAATCCATTAGCGTAATTAGTACATAAAAAGCGTATAACCCGAACGGGTAGTTAGACGCGGTGCTAATATAATAATAATAATAACAATTCATAAAAAATAATTTTTCAAATGAGAAATATTTATAAAGACGAAAGGCCTGACCCATCAGCGTATCTCCCGAACACCTGGACTGTTCCTTTCAGGTCGTAGGTATCCGATAAGAACGGGTTTTATGAAATTCAGCACCCAAGGGGGTGAAACGGAGGTTGTAACAATGTCATCATCGGATATTCAAAATTTTTAACTAATAGAAATAACTATTTATCAGTGTGGGGAAAAAAATAGATTCAGCAAACAGTTAAAGCAACCACTTCAAATATGCATACATGTATAGACATTTCAAATGGGTTGCAGATATAAATTTGGCAGGCATGTGAAAGGACAACCCCAGTTCACCAATTAAGTCGGGGTATCAAAAACCCTTTTAGGTGTGAATGTAAACAAGTCGGTAGGAGGAACTCTCCAGATGAAATAGATCTTAAAATTTCTTAATGGTGGGAAGTATGGGAGGAGGAAAGGGGTCTGGCCCTTAAGCTTCTAAAGCTAATACAAACAACAACGGTAAAGAGACGACATCAAATAAACATAGGCCTAAACGTATGAGCATTCTAAATTTTAAATGAAACTAAGGAAGATAAGGGGGAGGGGGTCATAAAAGTAGAAGAAAAACTTTTTAAGATAAAAGATTTAACTACTTATCAGTATCGTGGAAGATATATATATATGTCAGCCAGGTGTAAGGACAACCCCGAACCGCCGTAAAGGGCTGAACATTCTTACACATCAAAATGAAGGACCGTAAAATGTGGCTTCCCTTAAGTGGCGTGGGACCAAAACAGGCCATTCCTTCGAGCACTATTTTCCCTTCTCGCACAAGGAAAAAAGCTCTGTGTGAGAACAGAAAAGTCCTACCTGTACCAGGAATCTAACCCGGGCTTCTTTGTCTCATAATCACAAGTTTTCCCTACTCAACCAAACAGGCGGACAAGAGAGATGATATATTTACAAGCTGTAAAGGATTGACGAAACATTTCTTCACATACAACAAAGTCATGACCGACCTTTTTTTAATTCATTTTTTTTAACATATCGTCTCACTACTTTCTGGCTATACGCGTAGTCGCAAATGTGCTAAGAATTAGGTTAGGTTGACTTTAGAGGAAGTGTAGGGAACCATTTAGGATAAACCACCCTCAATACACCCAACCGAGAGTTGAACCCTGATATTCCCCGTCATCGGCAGTTAAGTCTTTTGCAAGAGTGACGATATACTAGATTGCCGAATACGGGTATATTGTGATTCGAGTGGTTTCCCGTTCACTTTCTCTCGACGCAAATGTGGGTACACTTAATCTAATTTCAACCTTCCTAATTCCTTACCCATTATCTTAATTAGTACATAAGCGTAAGACTTGAATGAGTAGTAAGACCCGGTGATAAGTGTGTATAAAGACTTGAATGAGTAGTAAGACCCGGTGATAAGTGTATATATATATATATATATAGAGAGAGAGAGAGAGAGAGAGACTTTTCTATAATACGCGAATAAAATGAACAAATCCAATAATGTGCATAGGAGGATTTGCAGCTAAGCCCGGATTTTTTTTTAATAGGAATCCCACTTTCAACCAACAACATTGACAGAAAAACCCTAAAATTTAGAATTCTAGAAATATGTCTTATTTAATTTATTAATTATAAAAGTCATCCCATTAATACTTCCTTATGAATTACTGTACAATTTATCTTTACACTATTAATTAAATTTACCTCTTTGGTCTTGGGGTAAAGTGCTCAACTCAGGACCCGATGTTCGTGGGTTCAAACCCCACCTTGGTGAGCAAATTTTTCTTGAGCGATAAAAATCCGTATCACAACTTCCTTTGGAGGGGAAACAAAGTCGCCGGTCTCATGTCGATTGTGGCATGTAAAAGAGTCCTGAAAGGTATGTGAAAATACCTTTCCTGGATAAAATGACAGGCCTTTTTTGCGCTCGCTCAAATAAATTCAACGTGGAAACACCACACTTCCTGAACTCGCTTAGTACATGGGCTTTCCACCAGATGGTGCAGGCAGCGCTAACCAGCCGAAGGGGTGATTGCATTCTTAACTCCGGATGGATAGAAATCATATCAAATCAACCTTCGGGTATTGAGACGTGGAGGAAAAAACTTGTTCTTTTGTTCCAATCAAATCCATCCAATGAGATATCAGATTAAAGAGAGCTATTTTATCTTTAATGAAGTTGGTTTTTTTATTTTAATCCCTGAAAACCTTAACCCAAACGAGAGTAAAGGAATGCTGCGCCAATAAAAGCCGGTTACAAGCAACCATGTTGCTCTTTGTCTCTCGTACAATGTACGCGAATATTACTGCTTAAAGATTTTGCCTACCTGTGACGTCATAACAAATCAAGATAGGATTTCCCATGTACGTGTAGCCCTATTTACGTTTTATTCGGCGAGTTTAAAAAATATAACGTTGAAACGAAAACCGTTAAATCTTAAATAATTATAAAAATAGTATTACAGTTTCACAACATTTTTTTAAATATAAATCATTTACAACTCAAGCTATTTGGTTCTGTCACGAAAATTACCTGTGGGAATCTTCCTGCTTGGATGTAGATTAAAAAAAAGTGTATGTAGTATAGGTAACAAGATAAAGGGTAATTTTAAAAAGCAATTCAATGCTATCCAGGCGCAAACAATAGAGTGAGTCTGTAAACTCGTCATAGGAAGAGTGGGTGTTAACATCTCATAGACAAGAGGCCTCACAGGGCGAATTACAAATTTTCTTCCGTCACTTTCTAACCTGTAAATTGGTGTATACGTGTGTTAGTGCTTTAGAGTTTTAAGTGAGTCAAGCTAAGATGCAACCCTCTTTGCAAAATAGCTTCGAAATCACTAAGTAGGCAACGTCGTTAACTATGCCGGAATTATCTCGAAATAAATCACTGTGTGAACGACATGTATTGTTAAAAATGAGGCATTAACGAGCTCCATTAGATATTTTTTTGTCTTGCAGTTGAGTGGGCTACTAAACAAGAGTGGACATTTATGAAAATAGGTCCGACAATCTCGTCAAGGCCGACTCCCTCCCACCTGGCAACTTTCCACGAGCTGTCACTGGAAACGACGCCACAGAAGACGTGAATTACTGAAAGACCACGTCTATACACAAGTAAAGAACAGGGACTCAATTTTGTGTCAATTGTGAAAGTTGTAATAAACTAACATCCTTCATGAACTACATAGGCGTGTATAGCAACCACTTGACATGCTAATGTGGGTGCATTTATTACCCTTCTGTTTCGTATACCATAGATTGAGTCATAATAATAACTTTTTTCACCACGTATTACTACACCAATTTACACAAATGGGCTGAGTATGACAAAGATAAGCGTATAATTAGAACGAGTAGTAAAGTGAAGTGCTAAAAAAAAGGGGGGGGGGTATTAAAACTACACAAGAAAAATACTGACATCTCACGCCTTCCGTCCCTCCTTAATAGCTAACTCATTTATGTTGTTTCACACGTAATAGGAGTTGGTTGCAGTGGCGGATTCGGGAGGGAAGGGGGAGGAATCGATGGGTTTGATACCCCTTTCCCCTGATTTAAAATATCAAAAATATTGAAACCAATACCTTAATGTTGTAAAGAATGACTAACAACAATTATTTCAACTTAGCTCTAATGTGCAGAAAAGGGATCGTCTTAAAACTAAAACCTTCCACTATGTTTATTATGACTGCTAATTTTATTTAAAATACATATTTATTTATATTAATAGATACCTACTAAAATATTTTAGGTCCATGCAAGCTGACTCAAAGAGGTCTTATATTATTTATTAATTTTATTGTAGCGGTGACTTTTTGTTTAATGTTTTTTTGTATTAAATTTACAAATGTATTAATTAAAATTGTATTTTTCTGTACACGTTTTATTTTATTACTATAATTATTAATTAAAATTATTTTGATGGATTAGGAATATTATAATTATTAAAAATATTATAAATAAAAAAATGTATTGGTTAAGATTCTTAAATTTATACTTGAATGAGGAGCCTTACGAACAAATCCAGACCTGCCTCGGTAGCGTAGTTGGCTAACGTGTTAGTCGTGTTGAGCTCAACCGCTGAGGACGGGGAGATCAAGGTTTGAATCTCGGTCGGGTGAATTGGGGGTGGTTTTTTCTAAAGTTTCCTCTAATTCATCCTTCCCAATTCCTAATCCATTAGCGTAATTATTACTTAACGCGTATAACCCGAACGGGTAGTAAGACGCGGTGCTAAATAAAAACAAAACAAGCCCAGGAACCCCTCTTAGTTGATTGGCCTGTTCATCTTCAGAATAAAAACCAGCAGGAATATTGTATAGTCATAATTCATAATACTTACTATGCAGGTATAGTATTTATTCAATGGGAGAAATATTAAGTCACGAGAATAGGTTCTTTATATTTTCTCAGAGTTAATTTTAGTACTTGAATAAACCGACGTCATAGAAAAGATGGATAACTGCATCCTGTGTTCATCACCGAGTTTTAATTATCAACACAAGAGTCGAGGTGTTTAATGGGGGGGGG
>CABFOW010000121.1:392157-407073 GCA_902141385.1 Timema californicum
GGGGGGGGGGGGGTGATTTAAGGATGTGGAGATACCCTCCCCCACGTAATCGATCATACAGCGATATAAATCCCCACAGCTGCAGTTTACCACATACAGTGCAAAGCAAGGTTTAGCTAACGTGTCTGATTTATTTTTGTTGGGATTGGACCTACATATACCCTTAGTCTAATATGAAAATAAAAACCGTTTTAGAAAATACAAAAATAATTTTTTGGGGTCAACATTTATAGCATTTTTCTTAGTTATTACAGTTATTAATCAGAAATATCTAGCAAAAATTAAAGATGCATGTTACATTACTTGAAGTATGAATATACGATGGTGACCTGGTGGTCTAGGGGTAAGGTGTCAGACTTTTGTGCCAGGGTACGGGGTTAAATCCTCGGTCCCGGAACAGATTTATCTGATTACCAAACCCTTCCTTCACCTCTGACAAGACAACTTGTGAATGTGTAGAATGCCAGGCCTCCACCGTGGTTCGGATTCCACGTCAAACTGTAGGTCCTCCATTTTCATCTCACAATCACTCTACCATTACATAATAGCGTAAGTTCGTACAGCCCGAACGGGTAGTAAGACGCGGTGCTAATAATAATAATAATAATAATAATAATAATATTATACGAGTATTAACGATGTTGCCTTCTTGGGGATTTTGAATCTATTTTAGCGAAGCGGGTTGCATTTTAACTTGACGCATCCAAGCACACTTAGGCCTACCATACACCAATGCACAAGTTAGAAAGAAAAGGACGAAAATGAATATTTCACCCTGTGAGGCCTCTTTTCTATAAGTTGATAACACTTACCTTCCTACTCTGACGAGCTTACACGCTCACTCCTCTATTAATTACTCCTGGACAACATTGACGTGTTTTTAAAATTACATTTATTCTTGTTTTCTATTCTAGATAGACAAATGCTTCCACGGACCTTTTTAATCTACATCCAGGCAGGAAGATTTCTACAAGCCATTTTCGGGAATAAACCAAATATCCTGAGTTGTAGACGATTTATAAGAAAATACTTTTTCGAAAAACTATTTTAATAAAAAAAAAGGTCTTGTGACACGGTAAGATTATTTTGAGAATTATTTAAGAATTTATGGCTTTTGTTTCAACGTTATATCTCTAAAACTCGCCGAATGAAACGTAAATACTTCCATACAGGAAATCCTAACTTGATTTGTCTTGATGTCACAGGTAGGGATTTTCTTTAAAGTAGTTTTGCTAACGTTTCTAACTGTCATTTACTGTTATTCCTACCAGAAGCTTACTATATATTTACAATATCTTATGTAGACGGTTGGAAGAACATTTTAAAAATAGAAACAGATTTTGTTGAGATTAACATTGGTAACATTCTACTTTATTATTATTATTATTATTATTATATTTTCTCCCCCTGTATTGATAGTATCCATCAAAAGTGACAGCTGCAGAAAACATGACTTAGGCCTAAATGAACTTGAACTCTTAAGAAGATGGAAAAGAAATATTTGTAGAACTTTGAAACGTGGTGCTGGAGAAGAATTGAGAAGATCAGGTTGACAGACAGGACGACAAATTATGAAGTCCTAAGAAGAATGGGTGAAGAGAAAACAGTTTTAGGTGTGATTCTTCGGTGCAAAGCAAACTGGATCGGATGCATCCTTAGGAGGAACTGCCTTTTGCACGTAATAGGAGGAATGGTTGAGGGAAAGCGGAGCTTAGGAAGAAGAAGGATTCAAATATTGGATGATTTTAAGGAAAGAGGAAAATGTTGGCAGATGAAGGAGGAAGAGGCAGAGAAGAAGGCGCACTGGAGATCCAAGTTTCAATGATAAATGGAATGGACACGTCATAGGACAGAAAACATAATAATAAATAACGTATGCATATGTTAAAGTAGATCTAGTAATCTTACTTAACTGTTAGATGATCCTATGATCATTTGTCTATACCTTTATTCGTATAAATGTCCTTTATAAGCTTTGTGATAAAGAATCCTAGAAAAAAACGTGTTTGTTGGTTATAAATCAATTTTTAAAAGTTAGTTCCTTGCTCAAAGTCTTACTACCTGCCTGAAATTTCCACATATCTTATAAAAATGAGGCAGGAGTGAAGAAGGTACTCGCATTTGCGTGAAGGAGAGTCGGAACGCACTTGGAGATTGTCACCTCAGTACATCCAGTATGAGATTGAATCCAAATGACAGGTAAGCCAGACAATACGAGATGAAGCCTTTGTCCGCTTGCCCAAGTAATATTGTGAGCTCACAAAACGTGGTATCACACAGAAATAACAACATAAGTATCATTAAATACTCCGTTGTGTGCGAGGGTTATTAAACCCATTCACATTGCTGAGGGACCTGCAGGTATTACTGTGGATTCACACGTTCGCTGTAAAACGAGAGCAGTGCTGAGATTTGGTCACGTGGCATCTCTAAATCAATCACAAGTCCGCGTGGCCAGCGTAGCCCGCACTGCTCGAGTAGATATAATTTCAAATTTTCCAACGCTTCTACAGAAAACCGTTTGAAGAAGACCCTATCTGCGCATGCGCAAACTTTAATACTTGTGTTATTTATAAACACAGCATATTCTCAAGATGGTGTATCTCAAAAGTGATGAAAAACTACAGTTTATTGGAAGCCAAGAGTATTATCGATGACAAAATCAAAACAGGTGCGGAATCGCTGTAACTGCTTTCAAATTTCAGCGCACGTGTGAATTGACCCTTATGGAGAAAAGTACATAGCTGTGTCTTAGGCTATAACCACAAAATACATAACAGTGTCCTAAACTCTACCCACCAGAGACATATAAGTAGCTTTAGGCTCTATTCACCAAATACATATCAGTGTCTTAGGCTCTACTAGCCTGAGATTTAGCAGTGTCTTACACAAACAAGTCTCACTTGTAGTTGGCTGTCTATGGTTCGAAACGCAGTACCACAGATATCCGCCCTTCTCAAATATTTTTACAACGAAGAATTTCGAGAAAAGAAGCTAAAATATATAAGGGGTGGATGTACCCGGGTTTTAAGATCATGAATGGAGATACACACAGAGCCTGCAATCACTAGAGTATTTATCATACTGTGTAGGGGGAAAAAACATCAAGAGGACAGCAACAGAATTATTTCTTAAAGTGCCAGGGCTGATAAAACACCTTCCATAACTCCATGGGTTCATCCTACAATCAAGCTATATCGACATAGCTGCCGCGATCTGTTGGAGAGTATAATGTTAACATCTGTGGAACGAGCTCTCAGGTCATTAATCTCAGTTTTATAGATCGGAGATGCTTTTTTTTCTCATTCAAGTAGTTCTTTATTTGTTCTCACAAGGTTGAGTCGACCCGTTCTGGACTCACCGCTTCACAGGAAATCTGAAAGCGCTAGGAGTCAACCCCAATACCTCTGGGTCTGTAGCCATGAACACTGACCATCAGACCACAGAGGCAGTCGAAAAAAAACACACCCTAGGTTTGTAAATAAAGAACCGTCGTTAGGTCTGCATCCCCCTTTTGGCACTTTAGTGCTCTGACGTAATTGTTGGGCTGTCCTTGCAGCGTCCTCCTTTCCCCACTGCTTGACCCCAAACAGAACCCTTGGTCTTTGGTGCCCTTAGCCCAACATGTGTTGGCCACATGTGCTCCCCCTCCCACCCAACACTCTTTGTTTCCAAACACGGCTCCTTCAATCCTGCTCTCAGAGAAACAACCCCCGGGTGTGGTCAATATCTCTGGAGAAAGTTCTTAAGACCACCCCCAAACCCCTTAAAGAAATTCCTTTGGTTCGAATCCAAGGGAAGCTGAAACGTCCAACTGATTCGACGAAAGTCAAGTTAATGACTTTGACTACCTGTGACGTCACGGCAGGTCAAGATAGGATTTCCAATGTTAATGAGTTTACGTTCTATTCAGCGAGTTTTAAAGTTATTACGTTGAAACAAAAACCATAAATCCTAAGAGAATTCTAAAAATAATTCTACAGTGTAACGAAATTATTATTTATATCTTGAAATAGTTTGTTTGTAAACGTGCTTTTTGATCAATCCTCTACTCCATAGGCTATATTTTTGTCTTTGTCACTAAAATGGCCTGTAGGAGTCTTCCCGCCAAGATGTGGATTAAAAAAGTCCTTGGCATCATATTTCTCTCTAGAACAGGAAACAAGATACAAAGCAAATTAAAAACAAGTCCATATTTTCAAGGATAAAATAGTGTAGTGAGTGTGTAATCTCGTCGGAGGAAGAGGGGAGGTGTTGACAGCAGATAAACAAGGGGCCTCACCGGGTGAACTGCTCATTTTATTCCCTCTCTTTCTATTTCGTACATTGGTGTCTAAGCGTGATAGTGCTTAGACTGCTTATGTGCTTCAAGCTAAGATGCAGTCAGCTTCGCAAAATAGCTTTGAATTCTCCAAGTAGGCAACGTCATTAAATAATCAGAATTCTAGAAGCCGGGTTGCAGCTTACCAGTAAACGACTCGGGATATTTACATTTAATTACAATAATCATATAGAGAGACGAGGAAGAGGTGATTTAAATCAAGTGTATCCGCATTAGCGTTGATAGGGGATGTAATATTATATTGATATAAATTACATACGTAAATCTGCCCCCTGCAGCCTTCCGAGATTTGAACCTTGACTTTCCCGTCGCCGGAATTCCAGTTTATTGAGAGACTTACTTTTTAGGCCTTTCACGCACGGAGCTACTCAAATAAGACTCATAAGTGACGCGAGTAAAACCTAAATTACCAATCAATATCTTGTGAGTTGTGCGTCAACGCTGATGTACCTCAATTGCGGTCTGCTCACATGACTATTGTTTGCTAAGCTGTGTTTTCCTAGCGACGCAATAGGCCTACATGCATGGTGCAGCACGCAATGCATAGGAGGGAACGTAATGCGTTTCACGCTGCGCAATTATGTTCACCTAGGCAGATGTGCAGCCCTCCATCGCATTTAATTATCTTTCAGTTGTACGTAGAACTCGGTGGTTTTCAGGGGGGTGGGATGGGCCACCGGAAATATCCCTGTGGACCGGTTTGATTTGGACTGCCACATCTACTTTAAACTAAAACAAAACCACCCATTCAATTCAAAATTATATTTTTATTACATTTTAATTAAAAGTTTCATAGAGTAAGTCTAAGGTGCCTAGAATACATAATTTGTGAATATATTTGATAGCATTAAATGTAAAACCACCCTGTCTGTTGTTTCTTGGTGATGTTTATACACAATTTAAGACAAACGTAAAACAATATTTTTAGTGATCTACACAAGTAGCGATGGAAGGACAAACTTTAATATATACTACATTAAGACACCCAGATTTTTTTGCCCCGAGCAGATGGTCCTGGGCTTCCTAAAGGTGCGTTTAGACTATGCCTTTTTTCATGCAACATGAGGCATGCAACTAGGCGCATCGGAGAGGCACGTTGGGACATGTGACTGCGCATGCCCCAAATGCAGTTGTGCGCCTAGCCGCTTGTCTCACATTCACTGGAGAACTGTTAAAAGGTACTTTGTACTAGAGCCAATGCGACCTTTTTAAAACTCACCTTTACATAACCATAGAGTGCCTTGAAGGTGCCCACGCAAACTTCTGGAACTATGACTGAAATCGATGACACCGATATTTTAAACTGGTACATCTAACTCTGATAGCTAGCTGTCCACTGTTGCCAAAAAACGAGGAGTGACCGATAATCGTGAACTTGCTGGTATGGCATCCCTAAATGTAATATCTTGTTTTGAAATGTGTAGTTCAACTACACTCAGCAAAATATCAACATCACTTGGGGACATTCTTCTGAAGTTATTAAGCAATCTACTTTTATCTAATTCACGCACTTCTGATAGTATTCCTGCACTTAATGAACGTGGTTCTAGAAATTGACTCCTTAGAACTCAAGACGCTTTCGTTTCTTTTGACGTTGTAAAATGAGGATAGCTGCAGCGACGCCTGCAGCAAGTACTTCCCGCGACGACATCTCTAACGCATGGAAAGAGATGCAAAAGTGTAAACAGGTCGGGTTGTATAAGGCAAGAACGCACCGAAAGAGGCATGCCTCTGCGAATATAATGTTGCATGAAAGGAGGCATGAATCTAAACGCACCTTTATATGTTGGATTGATCCTTTTGCAAGAAGACTTACTTCAAAACACGATATTCATGGAATATAAACTAATATTAGTTTTCAAATTAATAATTCATAGATACATTATATACGTAGGCCTGTATTTACTTACAATTTAAACATTAATATGTATTTGTTTGTACAGTTCGACCAGACTACATTGAACTATAAAAAAACTAGTCCTTATAATCATGGGTATGCGGCGCAGGTCTAGAATACCCAGAGTCACTGCCTTAAGGTCGATTCACACTGAAAGCTAAGCTAAGCTAGGATTTGCTCTGCTTACTGTTTAGAAAAATAGCAGACCATATATTTAAATGTGATTGGATCACACAGAAAACTAAACTTAGCTAAGCTAGCTAAGCCAACTACCGAGTCGAAGGTCGCTGCGTCATCTGATAGCTCGTGATCTTAATACAATCACACATTTGTAGCTGACGATTTCCGCACATCCATCATAGACTCTGCCTTAAAATATGAGTGGAGAATTACCCTGGGCATGGGACGATTCCTGGATAGATCAGTGGTAAGAGTATTGGCGTACTAAGCCAATGGTCCCGGGTTCGATTCCTATGTCCAGGTGTCGTTTTTCAATTTTCAGAATATATCTGAGTGGTGTAATCCCTCACTAAATTCTTACACAATAGCTTCGGCTATTTGATTCTTAAGCTAAGCTATGCTTTGCTACGCCACGCTATGTTTTATCCGATTGTTGGGCAGGTAATTTTTCCATCAGTCCATCTTGAGCCATTCTACGTTGCGCATGCTCACAACGCAGCCTGGACTACGTTTTGAACAGCCGCAATGCTGGATTGTTGAAAGTAACCAAACAAGTGTTGATGTTTTGTTTTCAGTTTGTTTCACGTGTATTTAAGTAATGTTCTATTTAGGTTTAATTTTAATAGGTGTTTTTATAAAACAGTTGAACCGTTAATTGAACAAGGCCTACATTTCCTTCTTTTTCAAAAAAAGCTGCAGCTCCTCTTCATCAATCCTATCATTTGAGCTCTAACAAGACATTTTGGAGAATGTCATAACTTAACTTTAGTGGAGCAGACCAGAAAGAAACCACAGTGGATTCAGGAAGGAAAATAAGAACCATTGCTTGGCTTGGCAATGAATGCGAAACCAAACTGACAAAACCTTAGCACAGCAGAGCATAGCTTAGCGTTCTCTGTGAGCTGGCCTTTAGACCGTTTGATCACCGAAGCTGATAAAAGTGATAGTTGCCGAGTACATTAATCTAAGTATAAATATATTTATATTGCTTTGGTAAACTTTGTAACCGTTAAAATAATATTTTCGTTCCTATCTAAACGAGATTGTGGATAGACCTATAAGGATCTATGAATGTTTTTTTTTTATCACCAGCGCGTCACTTAGCGTCTCCAGAGTCACACAATGAAGAGCGCCAACCACTTGTTGCTGACTATTGTTAGGGGAGAGAAAGATACCGCCCCCTTTTCCAGCGCAGGGTCACCACGGGGTCCAACCTTACCCCTCACCCTTATACAACCTACCCTTGGCGGGAAGCGGTTATAAAACAGTAAAAGGGGGGGAGCGAAGGATAGATGGTCCTTACAAGCTCATCTCCTCCCGGGACTTAACTCCTTCCCCTTCTTCCATGGTGATGAAACTCTCATCACAGTGTCTTACTGCCCGTTTGGGTTATCCGTTACTTGGACTAACCACATGCCACATCTTATTACCCATCCGAGGGAGAAGGGAAATAATTTTAGGAAAAACCACCCTCATTAGATCCGAACGGGATTAGAACCCCGATCTCCCCATCTTCAGCAGGCCAGTCTAACATGAGAATTGTACTTTAATAAATATGGGTTAAGCAGTTGTAACTTTTCGCATATAGTGTATATTTTTGACAGTCAAAGATCAGTCTAGCAACCTTTATACTGCAAAATAAACGTGGAAATAAGTAAACATAAATAATCGGTAAAGTATTTTATAAAAATATTTAAAACAGGAATTTACTTTTACTAATGGTCCAATCCAAGGAGTAAAGGACGAGGAAAGATAGTAAAATAAATTACGTGCCCCTCTCTCCCCCAAAAAAGGGCGGTTCCCATCTACTCAGTTAATAGTCTGGCACACTATCCTGTCACCTAACCCCGCCAGTTACAAATAATTATCACAAACTTGCTAATTGCTACTTTGAGACATGTTTGACGGAATCAGACGACGTAGCTACGTTTGTAAGTTTGCAGAACAGACACAGGAGCAAACACAAGAAAACTGAAATACAAGCTTTTGAGAAAAGCAAACGTGAACAGATAATGAACGTTCTATCAACGGGTAAATATAGTTGATAACAGAGTGTCAACCATAACGACGTTCATCTAAAGTCTAGACACTTGGAGATATAAAGTAAATAATTATGTATCCTTGTGTAGGTATCAATTAGTTTATTCAAATTGGTCACGAGCCGATGACAATTATGTATTGATCATGAACTTCGCGTAAAGCACAAATTTTTCTTTCCATCTCGTCTCCCTACCCGTTTGGGTTAGACTAATATGTAGCCCTACTAATTAAGCTAATGTGATAGGGATGAGGAAGGTTGAAAGTTTGAAGGTGAAAAGCCATTTAGAAAAAAAAAACACTTCGGTTCATCCAGCCGGGATATTAATCCCGAGCTCCCTGTCACACAAATTCATAATATCGTGGGAATTGCTAAGGAAGGTTGTTTCATTTTATTTTTATTTAAAAAACCTACGAAACTCTTCTCTTTTTAATAGAAGTTGTCGACTTCAGTGGACTTTCGTTAAGGTTCTCGCCTCAGGACCTGATGTTCGTGGGCTCAAACCCAGCTGATGTCAACGGATTTTTTTTTTTGAGCTATAGAAATCCGCAGCAAAACTTCCTCCGGAGAAGAAGTCGATTTTGGCCTGTAAAAGACTCCTGGAAGGTATTACGAAAATACCTCTTCCGGCAAAATTGGTAGGCCCTTTAGTTCTCGCTCATAGAAATTCACTGTTAAAGGCACCGGGGAACCACCACACTTTCTAAACTCCCTCAGTAGGCCTACATAGGTTTTCTATCAAATACCCGCCTCGGTGGCGTAGTTGGCTAACGCGCTTGTCGTGTTGAGCTCGACTGCTGAGGACGGGGAGATCGAGGTTTGAATCTCAGTCGGGTGAACTTGGGGTAGTTTTTCCTAAATGGTTTTACATTCTCCCTCCACGCAAATTCGGGTTCACTTCCTCTAATTCAACCTTCCCAATTCCTAACCCATTAGAGTAATTAGTACTCAGATGGTTCGGGAAGCACTAACTCACCGAAGACGTAAGTAACAGAGCCGATTGGAACAAAATCATATCAAACACACCTTAATTTTTTAGCACAACGTTTTACTACCCGTTCAGATTATATGCTTATGTACTAATTACGCTATTAGTTTGAGGAACTAGGAAGGTTATAGCTAGAGGAAGTGTACCCGCATTTATGTGGAGGGAGATTGGAAAACCATTTTGGAAAAACACCCCTCAATACACCCAACCGAGACTCGAACTTTGATCTCCCCATCATCGTCAGTCTAGTCTAACACGAGAGTAGAGCCATAGACCACGACCACCAAAGCGGGTCGGAAGTTGTTAAGATCGGTACTTTCTTGCAAAATGTTTAGTTCCAATAAAAATGTATTTGTTTTTATAAATAAAATGAGGAAATATGCTTGTTCATTATTCGATTCAAACAAAAAAAAAATTTTTTTCCCCTCCTTTAATGTTTCCTACATTTTCTAGCATCTGTATGAAAATAAAATCTGTTATTTTCCAGAGCTTTTACTTAAGGGTGGTATAAAAACTCTCCACCCTCTCCCCTAAAAAAAAAGAACTAAATAAAAGAGAAAATGTTATCACTATGCTCGTTTTGTATCAACAAAAATACAAGAAAAGATCACATTAAGATATTACTCGCCAGCCAGAGAGCGATAGACAAGGAAGGTACAATAAAGGAAAGGAAAGGAAAAACAGCGCGGCCCCCACGTATCTGAGAAATGGATTGAATACCTTCAAAAGGTGTTCATTCGCTCATTCGTCCTTCTCCAAAGAAATACCAAGTATAAAGAGGTTTGTGAGGCTGGAGCGAGACTTTCTCCAAGCTTCATAATGAATTTTTGAGGCGTGGGAGAAGGGGTGTAACTGTGGGTGGTGGAAGATTATGAAACGCATTAACTAGAAGAATACACCTGGAGAGGGGGGGGGGAATATTCTTCATCAAAAGAATAACAAGAAAGCGCTTGTAACAGATTAATGAAGAGGGAAGGGATGAATATAATGAAAAAGAAGAAGAGCTGTAAACAAAATAATCTTTACAAAATGGAACAATATTGACATAAAAGGACGATAGCTAACAAGTGATAAGAAAAATTCACCCCTTCCCCCCTTTAATGAAGGGCTGCCGTGATATTGAACACTGCTATTGTAGCGAGATCTTGACTTGGGAGATCAGGGGTTTATGGTGGGATTGTAAGGGGTGCGAGAAAAGTTAAGTATTTTATCAGATTTTATAGCAAAACTCTTTTTTTTTGCCAAAATAAATAAAATATTGGGAGCTTTATAAATGAAGTGAAAACGTTGTCATTGAATTCGAGGACATCCTTGACAGATATTCAACAAATGTTAATATCACCATGTGAAGAAAATTAAACTCAATATTTGTACTCGAGAAAAAAAAAGTTCACTAAAAATTGTGTATATAAAAACTGTAAAGAACACATTTTCTTGTTTTTCCTGCGATGTAATCTTATTTCCTGCCAGGTGTAGGCTACTTAGGGTTGGATACATTCTCTTATCCCCTCACCAGTAGAATACTACCCCCATTAGTAGTCATACATTGCAAGATGTTAGCATTACAATAGAATGAATCGCTGATGATGGGGAGACCGAGGTTTGAATCTCAGCCTGGCTCACTGGAGTTTTTTTGTGTGTGTGCACTTGGATTGCAGAGTAAAGTATCAATCAATATCAATACGTAGGCTGCAAATAATTGTAATTACGGCACTCTACATTATGAAGGGTACCACAATGCAATTGATTTTAGATGAAAAATTACACCTGGACAGAGGAATCGATCCCGTGACGTTTTAATTAGCACACCAATGCTATACCACTGTGCTATCTAGGCTTCATCCCATGCTCAGGGTCATTCTTCACTATAGTTTAAGGCAGAGTCTGTGATGGACATGTGGAAATGGTCAGATACATATGAGAGAACAAGTGTATCGCATTCTATCAGATACCACATCCATGTGTGACTCGGTAAGGGCTGTTTTGCTGCCGAGTATACAATACAATGATTTGCAACCTGTGTGTCGATATTTATTGAAATATCTCTTTAATTACAATCCTTTATTGTATTGTATGTATCTATAAATTAGTGTTTAGTCAAATCTAATTTAAAAATAAAGCTAATATGTGAAGGAGCCGCTAAAGACGTGTATTTAGCAACAAGGTTAGTAAAACGGAAACGTTTCTGGCATCCATTCAAAGCTAACGAATTCTATTCCAGACAATTAATTATTACTCTGTGGGTTTGGCGGTTTATTGTGGAAATCAACAGCAAATCTCGTAACTCTTGGCTGGGAGCTCTTAAGCAAGGGCGTAGAAATGGGGGTGGGTGAATCGGGGGTCCATTATATAGGTATAAAAGCTTTTATTGTCTAAAGGTATAGTGAAACTTTCTAGCAGAATCCTCCCCCTTTTAGAAAAAATTAGCTTTTCTACGCTCTTGCTTTGTTTTGTAACACCGATCGAAAAATTATGAGCGCAAAATAACAAGTTAAAGGTCACTGAACTAAAGATTCTTGGAAATTGCTTTAAATTTTAAAAAACAACCTGAAACTGTAAACAAAGAGTTGTAATAAAGGCACACGACTAAATTAAACACGTGCTTTACTAAATGTAAACTAAAAATACATTGGTAATGAAAAGCCTTTTACAATAATTATTAAACTCCTGCATTCTGCTAGATATAATATTGATTTACAAATAAGTGCTTCAGAAGTAATAGCTAGCTTACCCCCTCCCAACGCAACCCCCCAACGCAACCTTCCCTAGCCTAGTTGCAGTGTCCCACCAGGAATGTGTATTTAAAACTATCGAGCAGAGAGGATAAAAAGTTCTTATCTTTTCATTCCGACAGCTGTGTATTGAGAAATTTATGTATTTATAAAATATCAATAGTATTAAAAATATACTAATTTAACAAAAATGCCTTAAAATGATTCGAAAATTTCTAAAAAATGCTTAAAAAAATTTCTAAAAGGACGCAAAAAAACCAACTTAAAATTCAAAAATCACCAAAAAATTACCTATAAAATATACATTTCAACAACAAAGAGATCATGAGCAGAGTTTATGTAATTAAGGAGCATTGTATGTGATGAACCAATAAAATGATGACATGTCATCTAAGCCCGGGCCCTTAAAATAAATAAACCAACACACTCTTCACCCGCGATAATGACATTGAATGAATCGATAACTTGACGAGAAAAACGCGAAGATAATTTAGTAATGCTTAAACATTTTTCTATAGCAATATTTTACCTCACTTTAATCCGCTAGGTTAAGGTTAGCAAACCTAGGGATCGCGTGACTGATGTGGCATGAAACAAGATTTTCTTGCCGCGTAGTTTTCATTGCTGATCAAATTTTTTTTCCGGCCGACTCATGAAACAATCAAGTAAAATAATTGTTTTAAATTCTTGAAAACCATTCCTTGGTCTCTTGTTAATTAAACAAAGCCATTATTATAGCCTATTATACAAACTACACAGGCGTTTTCAAAGATAAGCATGTTAGTCACGTGATGCTTTTCAATATATTTATTATTATTATTATTATTATTATTATTTAGCACCACGTCTTACTATACGTTCAGGTTATACGCTTAAGTACTAATAACGCTAATCGATTAGGAATAGGGAAGATTGCATTTTGAGGAAGTGAACCCGCATTTGCGTGAAGGGGAAGTGGAAAACCATTTGGGGAAAAACTTCCCCAGTTCACTTAACCGAGATTCGAACCTTGATCTTCCCGTCCTCGGCAGTCTAGCTCAACATGAATCTAGTGTGTTATCCAACTAAACCACTGAGGTGGGTCTTTTTATATGTAGAATAGTAAAAAAAATGCTTAAGTTTTTTTTAAAAAAAGGTTAATTCTGTCAAGTTTTGTTTTCAGCCCAAGAGCAACTAAAACTGATTTCCTGTGTTCAAGCAAAACACACACACACACAAACAAGGGGTTTATGAGGTTGGTTGAAGGGGGGTTGCTTTTCTCTCTATTCGAAACAAAACCACAAATACCTCTGTGTGTGTGTGTTGGTGAATCTACGCCCCCCTGTAATACCTTATAATAGCTTTGTGAGACAAGCTGGCTGAGGCGCACACAGTCGAATTAAGGAATCACGCGGTGTAGCGCCACAATCGGCTTAGTCCCCCTTCCTCTTCCCTTCTCTGTCTCTCTCACTCTCTCTGCGACAATCTGCCTGTATTACCTTTACTAATACCTCGACAGCGAGGGCATTTTCGAAACAAAGAGCGGATCAAAATCTCGAGAAATGAAGTGATGTTAGGAAGGAACTGAAATAGAGTGTTCATCAAAGTCTCGAGAAAAGTTGGGATGGAAGGAACTGAACTAGAGGTTGATCAAAATCTCGAGGAATGAAACGATGTTAGGAAGGAACTGAACTAGAGTGTTGATCAAAGTCTCGAGAAAAGTTGGGATGGAAGGAACTGAACTAGAGTGTTGATCAAAGTCTCGAGAAACGCGGGGATGCAAGGAGGGAACCGAACTAGAATGTTGATCAAAGTCTCGAGAAATGAAGCGATGTTAGGAAGGAACTGAACTAGAGTGTTGATCAAAGTCTCGAGAAAAGTTAGGGTAGCAGGAAGGAACTGTTTATCAAAATCTGGACAACCAGTTTTGGTGGCCACTTGGTCTAAGGCTCTACTCTCGCAAAAGACTAAACTGCCAAAGACAGGGAGATCAGGGTTTGATCCCGGTCTAGTTCACTGAGTTTTTTCCTAAATAGTTTTCCCCCATTACATCCACGCAAATGCGGATGCACTTCCTCTGAATTGAACTTTCCTAATCCCTAACACATTTGCGTAATTATTACATAGGCGTTTAGGCCAAACGAGCAGTAAGACGATGTGATAGTATGTACACTTTATTATTGTAGTTATTTTAAGGTATTGATAATGTTTGTCAAACGTGACAGCTGCAAGCCACATGACTTTTCGCATAGTTATATGAAATTATTGTTTAAGTGACTTTCATAAATATCTATGGCATAATCCCGCAAGCGAGCTATACCAACCGAGCGGCCGCCGTTTGTTGGCGATGATAGTGCCAACTTTTACGGATACAGGGTGTCATGGGGTCAGCACAACAAACCCTCCGGCCATTACTGTCAGTTTTCTAGACCAGAGCCGCTAATTTTTCATTCAAGTAGCTCCTCATTTGTCTTCCCAAAGGTGAGTTGCACCCGTTCCAGACCCACAGAAAATCTTGACGCACCGGGGATTGAATACAGGACTTCTGAATTTGTAGTCAGAAACTTTGACCAATAGAAAAAAAAGAGGCGGTCATAAGTGGATATAGCACTGAGTAAAGTTTCTGTCTATCTAAATAGGACTGCACATGCTCAAGTATTTAGGTTTGGTTGAGTATAATAATAATCATCATCATGGACCTTTTTTTTAAATCACACGACTTCCAAATTATTTGAAAAAAAAAAAGTACCTTAAAATAGT
>CABFOW010000122.1:16650-30177 GCA_902141385.1 Timema californicum
TACAGCATTAGAATAATTGAAAACATTGTGAAATTTTGTTAGTAAACATTAAATAATTCATTTAAGAAATATTAAAAACCACTATTTGCTAAACATAGAAAATGTTTTATTTTTTCCAAAACTTTTTTTAGTGTGAGTGGTGGTATTGTTTATATATTTTTGAAAATATATTTAATATCTGACTTTAATAGGAGACATTTGAAATCACGTGTCTTCTCCTGCATTCAATATGATTCAATATTTTGTTTTGGTTGAAGTGTATTTAAAAAAAAAATACAGCTCCACAAAAGATGTTAGTCTCGAGGAGCCCCTGATGGGATTTAGGGAGCACGCTTTGAGAAACTTTGCCTTAGATAATATAAGTAAAAAACGAGATTTAAAAAAATTAGTGACTAAAGTTACAATTTTATGGATATTATCAAAATTGAAAAAAATACTATTAATATGATAAAATGTTATAAATGTTGGAAGCAAAAAATGTTTCCTCAAATGTCCTTTATACGGCATTATTCTTAATTTCTTTATAGAGAAACCACATTACAAAATAATGTATACTTGGTGGTATACTACTGCACATGCAGTACTGTTATATAGGTTGCCTACACAGACTATCTCACGGCGAAATATTGTCAGCCCTTGTCAACTCTCAAGACGGAACACAGGGTACTTTTCCCCCTGAGTGCGTCCGTCCAGTTTATGCGCATATATTGATTAAGCTAATGAGATAGGAATGAGTAAGGTAGAATTTTAGAGAAAACTTACCCGTTTTTGTCTGAAGGTAAAATGAGAAATAATTTTTTTGGGGGGGGAAAGATCATTACACCCAACCGGAATTTGAACCCCAATCTCACTCAACACCATCAATATTTTTATGTTATTGGGCCTGTAGCAAAAATAAGAAAAGGTATTTTATAAAAGAAGAAAGGAGGAATGCTCAACGATCACCAACCCCTTGCAATCCTGATTTTACCCCCCCCCTCCCCCCCTCCACACAAACACACACACACTTTAATTTATTTCCTTCTTAGTACAGTACTTATTTTACTTTGTTATTTCATTTCAAATCCAAATTTAGAAATAATGACAGTGAAACAAAAGTGATAATATTGATAATTATTACAATAATGGGCCAGTTTCATAGTCAGACTTAGTACGCGCTATACTAAATACAGGACGACACCTAACTAAACTCGAATGGAATGGGCCAGTTTCATATGCGAAACTGGCCCATTCCATTTTGGTTCAGGTAGGTGTCGTCCTGTATTTAGTATCGACTCGCACTTTAGGCGTACTAAGTCTGACCTTGAAACTGGCCCGAAGATGTTCATTATCGTCAAAATATGACTGTCTTAAACCTAGAAATAAAATATATTTTAAAAATAATCTCCGAAACATCATAGTGAAAAAAATTCATCCCCCCCTCCCCCATTAGGGTTATATGAAAAAAAAATCACTCTTTCAGTGGTTTTTGGGTTTCTTTAATTCATATTGACTTGCATAAAAGTAGTCCAACATTGTTGTCTTTCTCTTTTTGATATGATTTTGTTTGTTTCTTATTTTCTCAAAAGCACAGTCACTTTCTTCCAGTTTTTTGCCAGGAGCTTCTAGCGTAGTTCAAGCAATTTGCAAACCATTCCGATCATTGATTTTCATTGAATTGTTAATCCTTTCATTTGCTTCTGCCACTAATTATTTGTAAGATTGCACTTCTGCTTCTGATTCTTACTTTTCTAATAGATTCTCTTTTTGCATTGCCTCTTTAGTTTCCTGCGATTGATTTTCCAAAACTTTCCTATATGCTTGATACTATTAACTTTTTTATATTTTTTATTTATCTTCTTGCTCTTGTTTCTTCCGTTCATCCTCAATTCTCTTCCCTTCTTCGAGTCCAGCCAAGTACAACTTATGGGCCCCACGTCCTTTCTCGATGAAATTCTTTGTGGATGATACTGTGTTGCACTGATAAGTTGTAATGTTTAAGACCATCTTCGGTGGACTGCATGTCTCTGATGGATGCCTCAGAGACAGGTCCTGTTGTCAGTAAGATAGTTTGATGTTTGTGAGAATCCTCGATCAACATCAGTATTTCCATGGGGTGACACAAGGCTAGCTTAACAAGTATTTTAATAAGGCCTATTCTGGTTGGAAATAGTTGATTATAACACTACCTCTAAAAACAATTTTGTAACCATTAAATTTCAAAGATACTGTACAAGCTTTTGGGCATATATCGAATTTATTTAAACAGCGTGACACATTATGATACGATATTTTATTTTGCTAACTTACCAGCAAAAAGGAAGATTCACACTTAAACCTCAACAAACCAAACGGTTTATTTCTTCTGGAGGTCAAAAAGGAAGAAAAGTATGGAGTTTTTCCTCAAAAGTAGGATAGAAAGGAGGCCTGCCCTGTGACAAGCGATGCGAGTAAATTGGGTAATATACCATCATTCAAACTATTAGTAATTCCTTATCACTGAGGGTTGCATTAAGGGTTACAAGGTAGAGCGATAGGCAATACTTGATTATTTATTAAGTGGTTTGATATTTTTTAGTATTGTTTTGGACAAAATGTAGTTGTAAGCTATGATCAGTGAATAAGTTTAAATTTCAAGCTTAACATATTTTTTAAAAAAATTGTGTGATAGCTTATATAAAACTATATTAAAATCTTCTGTTGTGTACCAAGCTAGGCTATATCTAGGTTTTGCTTTGATCTCAAAAGCACAAGCCTTCACGCAAAGCGTTAATATATTTTTTAATTAAGTTCCTAATTTAAACTTTTAAAACTGGTCAGAAACTTGCTGATAATATACGCCTACATTTTATTGAGAATTTGATTAAATAATATCAAACGACTTCTTAAATTATGAGGAATTTGTAAACGTCTGTAACGCGATCCAGTCCTTTAGCCTTTAAATACTATCATTATGCATTACCTGTAAATCCTTATTCCTGAGACTTACATTAACTAATACATTTATTGGATGCCAACTTACCTAACTAGTTAAGATATAATACAAAATATAACACTTTTGGGTTATTAAGATATTAGGGGAGGGAAGGGTGAAGGGATGGTGACAGATGTGGGAAAAGGGGTGGGGGGAGGGGGGTCCTTCTTCATTACGATCCAACTAGATTTATTTGAGAGGGACAAGTGAAAGTTTCATTCACATTGTTCATGTCCAACACGACAGATGGAATAGCTGGGCTGTTGAGGTTGCCATTTTTATATATTTAAGACAGAGAAATGACTATCGCAGTTTTCTCTTTTACGCATTAAGATATCTACGAAATTATTTGAAATCGGAATAACTAAACAGAAGGTGTTTGGTTTCAGTAAACTATTTTTGAAAGGTGTCCCACCCACCCCCAACTTTCTGATAAGAACAAGAGACACCATTAAAAAGTAGTGCTGCTTCTGCCAACCTCATTCCTAACTGTTACTAACAATTTCTAATAATAATGACAAGATATATCATGAAAGAGTAGTGCTATTTCTGATAGTCTAGCTAGAACACAAGCCATTCTGTTGCCAACAGCACCATCTCAGGATTGTTTCTACAGAGATGTATTGTGATCGAATTTGAGATTAGTGCCACAGTAGTATTTACGAACATTTTAAAGCCGATTTTCCAACCACATATATATATGTTATTTGTTTTACGTGTACTTCCCTAGAATCTTTCAAGATGCCAGTAGTTTTATGTTCTTGACATTGTGTAGAGGTTGTGTAAAAGCACTATCAAAACATGTGTTATCTTAAATATAAATAAAATCAGTTTTACAAAGTGTGTAAATGCAAATTACTAAGAGTAGAACTTAAGTACCTTTTGTTGGCTTTCATTCGCCAGATTTAGGCCTGTATTATGCACAGCATTTTAGTGTTATAACAAAACATGGATCCTAGGCACTTAAGCATATCAAGGAACAAACACAATATTCCAGGTCGTCAAACCGATACACTTTATATTCATGTATATACAATTTGTATAACATTTACAAGATCATCAGACCATAATATAAGTAAATCAAGAAATTAAAATGATGCTGTTTTATTTTTATACCCTCTAAAGGTAAATAGCCAACTTGTAGTTCGGTTAAGGGCTGGCATTTTTCAATTCAGAATATATCTTAGCTATGTTAAATATTCTGACGTGCCAACAATTACTAGTAAATTCTTCTCTACTTAATGCCCATATGTGTTAACCAAAATTGGTTTATTATTTGATTTTGTCGGGAGGGAACTATGAAAGAGTTATATTTTATAAAACATATTTGACAATGAGTTTGTGTCGTATCGACAATAAATAACATACACTCAAAATTAGGTGCTACCACTTTTAAATTATACCATCGGAGTTGCGATCCAATATTTTCTTTATTGTTTACATATTAATTTAGACTGAAGCCTAAGGAGATATAAAAATTAATCTGTGGTGAATCAATTGTCTCTAAGGTTTGAATAATTGCTTTTTAAATAATAGATTTTACCTAAGAACAATACATTAAAAAAAAACAGACCTCTTGATTGGATCACAACTCTGCCCAGAAAATAACAAATGATATACACTATTAATGTGTTTGCTCTCAAATGATTGATTATATTTATAATAAAATACTAACTACTGTGCTTGCTTCTAAATACTTTATTATCTAGGTTATTTGAGGTGCATTACAATACTAGTCACTCGACACACAAACCACAAACAGAAAAGTGTTATTTTAAAACACTAAAAAAACAAAAATACATGCTACATGCTATATTATTTTATGTGAACACACTCGACATATGTGCATTAAGGGGTTGTTTTAATTACACCAGATACATTGTTCTCGAGATGAAACAATACAATACACACACTAGAGCAACATTTCAGAAGCAATGAATACAAATATGAAGGTGACCAAACATAGTTGCTGCTTTGATTTATGGAAGTATATTTAATGACTAGATCATAATTACTAAATATAACTATGATATACTTCAGGTTCATAAGGTTGTGGTGGTTAAAAGTACAATATTTTACATACTGTTGACTAAATTGCGCTAAATGAGTTAATTTTCAAATTAATTGAAAAGTGATATGCATACACTAATGGTGACAAAGAAAGTGTATAGTCATCTCGTGTATTTACTTGTGCTCTTATATTTTAGATAGCATTGTTATATACAACATGAGTGTAATTTGTTTAGCACTTTTCAACTATATACAGGGTTGCTAATATATTCTAAAATTCTGTTCCATTTGTCAGAAGTTGGTAAAAAGCTCGGTATTACAAGACTGAGCTACATTACAAGGGCCGTGATGATTGATATGATGGTCAGCACTATACCGAGTATCATCAACAGGTCTAGTCCAGCGATTTGGTGCGTACATGCAATGCAGTAAGAACATGCAACCCACAAAGGTGCTCTGTCCAACAACCAACCACACGCCTTCTCACCTTCGCTGCCGCGACATTGTTGCGGCAAGGCGTCGGCGTCGGTGTCACTCTTTGTCGGGTGCGTTTGGCTTGAGGAGGGATCTTTAGGAGATTGAATACAACAATAAGGTTCTTCTTTACTAGGAACTGTATCAAATCGCTCTTGGTTTTTGTCCTCAGCTTCTTCACTAACGGTTTCATTTATTCCCATGGGGTTTTCTTCTTTTGTATGTTGTTCACATTGCTGTTCTTTAGAAGAAGTATCCGCAGTTTTGTTTGTGTCCAACTCTTTCGTTGGAATATTTTCCGTTGTCTCATTAACATTATCATATGTCGATATTTCACCAGAATTATTATTAAATGTCCTTGAACTTTCCACAAACTCTTTTAAATTTTGTTTCAAGCCATCTAGCGTCGGGGCTGTATCATCAAGAAGTGAAGGCAGCCGTTCTTCAGTCGCTGCTAATTGTTGTAGTTCCATCTCAACCAATTTATGTTTTCTTTGATCTATTTCATCAAGTTCCCTCATTTTCAACTCCTGTATATTTTGTTGCTTTTCTTGCAATTCTGGATCCCTTCCAACAAGATTATTGTATTCAATTTGTTTTATTTGTTGGTCCCGTTGTTGCTGTATGGATTGTGTTTCATTAAATTCCAAATTTTTCCTAGTTTGTTTTAAACATTCAGAAAGTTGAGAAATAGGAAGAGAACTAACCGAATCATTTTTAGTACTATTAACAGTAAAGTCATCTTGTTCAACATTTGGCTTTTCAATGCTTGCTTCATTAATTTGTTTAGAAATTGAGTCTTTTAAGTATGGTAAATTTATTGCATCTTGTGTAAGTTCTTTTAACTCACGTCCCAATGTTTCACTGGTCACTTGGGCTTCTCTGGCTAAGGCTGACAACAGTTCTTCAAGTTGTCCTTCATCTAAAGGGGAACCAGGGATTGTTTCAGGCACGGGAAGACTTGGCCCCAGAGTAAGAGGGCTCTCCGTGATAGGTATTGGAGCTATAGATGACTTATGTTTGTTAAAGTCAAGTGGGGGGCGACTTAATTTTCTCTCCTGGGTAATTGGAGGAGTGTATCTTTGCAATTGCATGGTTGATTCATTTGAAGACACTGGCGGAATAAAAACTCTGAGTTTTTGCTGCCAGCTACTTCGCTTGTTTAAACTTTCTTGCAGTAAGTTGGCACGACTGTCTGTAAGAGTCTCTGTACTTGTGTTGGTACCAGTGCATAGTGATAATCTGTCATTTAAATGGGTACGCTCTAGCCAGCCTGTCGGATTACTGCTGTGTCGGCGAACACCCTGTGAAGTGATCTCAGAAGAACACTCCAAGTCACTTCCCAAACGATTATTTTCACTTGAAGCACCAGATGTCAGGGAGAGATTTCTAAATTTAACTGTTCCACCGCCTATTACATCTTTTCCTTCCAAGATCTTTTGGGCGACTTGTAAAGCCTCCGGCAAATCAGATAAACTTTGAGCTTTTTCAAAGTCTTGGTCACAATTATTTATTGATAACGAAAGTGGCTCTTTACGCGTAATATTTTGAAGATTTGCGGAAAGAGACCTGACGGCTCTTTTCTTTCGCAAAGAAAAGTTGCTGTCAGATTTCTGATTGACATTTGAGTTTGCAGTAGTTAAAAAAGTGTTCAAGTCATCTATTGGAAATAAAACTGGATCTTTTTGTTGATCTTTTCTTAAATTCCGAAAAGCTAAATCATCTTTAACTACATCTGGACTTTTTCTGGGTTTGAAAGTTGGCCTGTATTTGTCTTCTGGTGTGGCATGAAGGTAGTCACTGTTAGGCGCTGCTGTTACAGGACCCAATGGAATTCCAAATGGAGGTTGGGGGTCAATCACTTTGAGAGTATTGTTTGTGTGACGAATGTTACGATACACTACGTCATCATAAGTAGTATCAGGTTCTTGTTTAGGCGCAATATTGATATATTTCTGTTCCAATCCGGAAAAGTTTGTTTCAGAAGAAGCACTTTGACCTAATACAGGAGATACTAATAGATAACTGCCAGCTTGAGAAACAACATTACGAATATCTTGTGAGCCGGACTTTTCTTTATGGTTAAGCCGACGAAATGCCATGTCATCAGTTACTTTATCTGGAATACCAGACCTTCGAAGTGGTGGAGCACGGTGTCTTCTCATAGGTGTATCACTCCCATATAATGATTCTGCTGAAGAAGAGACCAACCCATAGTTAAAGCCAGAGTCAGACTCAGCGCCTCGATAAGAATACGAATTGTAAGCCATTATGCCATTCAAGTCATCTCCTTGTTGGTGTATAGTTGGCAAATCTCGCCTTTCTGCTCTATCCAGAAGATCTTCATCACCCAGTCTTAGACTTTTGTAAATAGCTTCTAATTCTGTAAGGGCATCATCAAGATTAGTGGAACGTCTTTTTTTCTTGCTCCCTTCACTACCCTCTTCTGACATCCACTCAATAGCTTCTAAGCTTGAATTAGAGTTTTGTCGTGAAAATCGACGTGTAGGTGGTGTGGGAGGTTCTTTCTTAAGTTGATGATTTGATTTCGTGTCTTGTACAAACGCTATAGCTTTTCCTATTTTTTCGTTAGCCTCTGATTTGGAAGCTTGATCTTGAGATTCCGAATTTTCTAGAACCATCGACAGCGGACGAAATATGGAATTATCCTTTTTGCGCAAACTATCGCCGCTTTGAGCACCAGAAGATTCACAAGTGTCGTATGTGGACATTTCCGAGTGAAATCTAGAACTTGTAGTTGGCAATGAGCTGGATATATCAGATTGACCACTCAAAGAACTTTGAGAATCTGCAGGTCGAACCGGAAAAGAAATGGGAGGAATTTTAAATTTCGCCGTTTTTCCCCGAATAGACTCGGGGGAAATAACGTAATCTGGTTGTCTATCTTTAGGATGAGGGCTGTTTGAACGTGAACGATCACTTCTTGATACAGTTTGCAAAGGTGGTTTAGGAGAAGCTATGTGTAGCTTTCTTTGTTTAACTACACCTTCCTGCTCTCTTTGCCGCCAAAAGTCTGTCACATGAAGCACCGGGTTTCGTCTATCTTGATGGGGTGGTTTCATTACAACTTGTGAATCACTAAGATAAGGTTGATCATGACCACTCATTTTAGAGTTATTGCATTGAATATGAATGGGTCGTCTGCTTCGTGGATGTTGGTCTGCAAAATATTGAAGTTGTGGGATACAAGACGTTTGAAGTTTAGAAACACTATGTATATCCGGGTTCCTTGATATGAATCGTTTTTGGGTAGGTGGCTGCTGTTGTGGTGGTGAAGATGATGGTTGAGAACGCGGTATCATCGCTTCAGGTGTGACGGAAGATGGACGGGGACGACTAGAATGGCTGTAAGACAATGGTCGCATTCCTTGACTATTAAGGAAAAATTGACTTTCAATATGATCATCAGAATTAGAACGTTTTTGACTACTGATGCAAGGAATGCCCACCTCATTTGCTTTGGAAATAGGAGAATGTTGCTGCTGGGGTGAGGCTAACTGGGCATAAGATACTTTCTGGTCTTGATTCATTCCTCGGTTACTGTAATCTTTCAACTGTTGATGGGGACCTTGATGAGAGTTATGTTCAAAGGCGTAAGACATTGGTCTTGAAGTGTCTTGCTGTACATTAGGAGGGGAAAACAACTTCCTTTGTGGGTCTCTTGGTGGGGGAGGAGGAGGTGATTGTTTAATTGCTACAAAACAAGAAGGGCTTAAATTATTTCCTTTCCCTAGTGGTGGTGTACAACTTAAGTTTTTATTCTGAAATGAAGCCAACCTCGCAACAGGAAAGTGCACCACCATAACTTCATCTGTTGCTGTGGAAGGACTAGAAGGGCTATTACATAGTTGAGATGGGCGATGTATATTATTGTCATAGGAGATGCTGCGCTGGCCTGGTAACGATAGTTCTGAGTTACAACCAGAACTTAACTTATAGCTTGAATTTTCAGCTGGCCGTTTCATTGAATAATCAAAACGATTTTTCAGACCTTGAAACGATACAGTCTCACTACTTTTACTTGAAGGAAGGGGCGAAGAAATTCGCACTGGATGTATATTAGAAACACGTAAATTCAAGGGTTGGTGAGGAACTTTACGATCAAGGCTACTTGTCATGTTTGTTTGGAGGCTGTTATTAGTAGGAAATGTGGATAAGGATGACTCATATGTGGAAGATGAAGGTGCGGATGGAGTACGATGAGGTATATTTTTTGGGCGAATTAAGGGACTTTGTGCAGGACTAGGACTAGCCGATGACTTTCTACCATAAACCCTAAGTTCATAATCAGCGCATTCCCGATTTGCCACTGTTACAGCCCATTTACCATTTGAACATCCCTTGGTACCAGTTCGACTTTTACCAAAAGAACCTTCAGCATCAGACTTGCATAGTCTCTGTCGTTGCAAAGGATCCATTTCAGCTTCTTTTTTTAAAATACTTTCTTCGTCTCGAGACAAGCGCTTTATATAACGTTCAGTTCTAGCAACTCGAGATCTTCTATTGAAGGATCCTTCTCTTTGTAAAGTTACTAGACTATCATCACTTTTAAATCGTGGTACAGCTGACGCATGAGAGTTCACGAAACAATCCCCTTCTTCAGAGCTAGAATCACCACGTTGGCGATCTCTCAAAGCCTCTACTCGAGCCATTATACATTTTCTTCCTCTGCGAGTAGCTCCTTCCAGCGAGCCAGATCCTTCACTACTATTTCTCGTCAAATTTGTTTCTTGACGGGCTTGGCGTTGTTGTAGCGATTCGTGGCTTGAACGAGAGGACAATCTATCTATACTTCCACCTACAGACGAGTCTCTACTACCTCTGACACGGCTTCCAACATTACTGATAACGCTTCCTAATGGAATATCACTTACCGCAGTGATATTTGGTAATTTCAAATCATTAACCGTCATATTACTCGGCGTATTTGGTTTAATGTTTTGCGGTTGTGTCAAAGGGTTTATAACAATATGGTCAAATGTACCAACAAGTTTGCTATTTCTTTGTTTCCTTTTCTCCCTCCGAGATCTGCGTCTTGCTAAGAAGCCTTTCCGCGGGGCATTGCCCTCTTCCTGTGAGCTACTGTCGGACTCATCTTTTTTTCTTCTTCGAAATAGCCCACCCAGAGACCATTTCTTTTCTTTCTTTTTGTCTGGATCCCTGCAAGCGTCGTCGTTAGCCTGGCTCGTTCTCCTACGGGAGATAGGTGGGTATGGTCTAATGCCGTCACTGAACTCTTCTCCACCACTAGTACGAACTTGTCTGAGTGAATCGACATCCTGTAGACGCTTCCTTTCCATGCTTTCGCTCCTTTCTACAGCATGAGGCCAAACTCGAGGCCCAGCAGTCACGGTCTGAAAACAAGAAATAAAAATTATACCAAACATGATTATATAACCATCTTATAAAAATATACAACTTAAGTTAATCTTCAACAGTGCAACTAAAGCTTAAACGAAGTTTTTTGTTAGTGTAAATAAATTAAACCATTTATAAATAAGTATATGGGTTGAGTTTATTTTTATATTGCTTAGATTAATAATAACGAGGATATACATTTGTTGATATTCATGTCCCGGAAGGGGAAAGGATTTAGCTTACTAAGAATGAACTTTTTCGAAGGGTGAAAGTAACTTTGAATTACATTAAAAATAATTACTACATTGAATGATTCCTAGGCGCGTAAAAGGTGAGCGACACAAAAGCATAGAGGGTAAAAGGTATTTTTAAAAGCAAGGAAATTTACCTGTCCACCACAATGTGAAACACATTAAATCTAATTTAGCAAATTCTACCCAAACATACAAACTACGGAAAAGTGCAAAGTTAATTGCTTAGTAAAAGGGGAAATTAAAACAAATTTTTAGGTTTTTACAGCTCTCCTAAAATTACAATTGTAGCGTTTTTGATTTAATATATTTCAAATTTATTGAAGACATTTCTAGTTTTTAATTGGTATTTCTTTTTTAAATACACCACCACTAACAATGGAACTGTGATAGTAAAAGCGTGCCTTATTCTAGTGTACATATACTTTGGTATCAACACTTAAATCTGGATCAGTGTCAAAATAAATAACTTTCAATCATTTAGTAAAGTTTATTTCCCACTATTTGTTCTATAGTTCTGTGGTTCAATAATGAAATAATAAATAAATTATGCTTGGTTTAGAATCACGTTCCAAATAATAATAATAGTACTAAATTTGCCAAGGAATCTCCTTTTAATTGAGGCAAACTACTAACAATTAAACTAGTTAAAATTGACCCAATAAATTTATTCTAGAAGAGTATTTTGCCCCAGTGTATAAAAAAAAACCTGTGAGAGCCAACACGTGACGTCAAGGTTAAGTTCCCTGATGAATATCCACATGCGGATGTCTACTGGATGGTGGAAGCTATTTCTGGACACTGTGGTTCATAAAACGACATGCGACGTGTTTGGTCCAAACCATTCAACGTCGGCACACGTCCAACGAAACCATCCTTACATATGAGGCCAATGTCATCCCACGTGTGGGTTGACGGCCACTACCCAAGTTTTAACGTTTTACTAATAGAAAATACTATTTATAATGTAAGAGCGCCAACTAATTCCATGTTCAAACACACCTCTTTAAAATTAATTCTTAAAATTAATTTTCGCAGAAGGTGGGGTTAGAGTATTTATGCCTTATTATTTCCTTCATAATATTTGTTTTGTACTTTGGTAGAAAATACTTTTATAAAATTCAAAAAAATATTTTTTACGGTCAACATTGAAAACCTTTTCCTTTATTAGAAGTATTATTTCATAGGTATTGATGCTATGTTTCAAAAGTGACTGTTGCAGATCACATAACTTGACGTAATGAATATGTGAAATTAGATCTAAGTAACTTTTCCAGCTGGCAAAGTTCTTCTGATGAACATTGGGACTATACATTTGACTCGTAATAGTACGTTCTCAACCATTAAAGTAGTCCCTAAAATTAAAAAAATATGACAGGAACACATTAAAAAAGTTGTATTTTTGATTCTCCCCCCTTCAGACCCAAATACACTTTAGAAGACTAGACGTAATTCGTGCCGCTTCAAGAAGAGGCAGTTTAGTGGCAGACAGCGATGTGCTAAATGTCTTGACAGTCATCTTAAGTACTGACATAGTAGTGAGATTAGAAGGGTGCTAACTCACAAGCTGTGAGCTTTGTGACTCATAAATAGCAGCTAGCAAAGCTGATTGCATATCACATACTATGGAACAGCACTTTGGAAAAGGTTTTTTTCCCCTCATTATAGCAAGATTATGGACTAGCTTAGGACTTGATTTACTATGGAATACTTGGAAACAACACAAATATATTGCTAAGGGAAAATGGTTCAATAACTCGACTCTACAACAACCGATTAAAATCGTTGGTACGGGTTAAGTAATTCTCAAAGTTTCCCCATTCTTCAATATGTCGAAAAAATACAAACCCGTACCTGAGCTCATATGGTCTTAGGTCTCTCTTATAATCTACTAGAGTGCCAATGGCATAGAGAGCCTGGTTCGAATCTTTGTCGGTTATACAAAGGGTGTTTTTCCTTACATAAATGGTTTTCCACTCTCTTACAACGAAACTGGGTATATTTCCTCCGAAATGCTACCTTCTACACGCCTAGTACTTTGGGGTAACTAATGTGTCCATATAACCCAGACGGTCACCTACAAAGAACAAGTGAAAAAAATACAGCAAATTGAAATGTAACTATATTTGGGCCTGTATTTAGTGTAGCGCTGGACTTGAGGCGTGCTAAGTCTGTCTGCGAAATTGGCCCATGAGCAGCGCGTTTACAGTTCCATTTCAAGTTCAATTAAATAAGAAAAAACTTTTTTGACTTTTATAAAAGTTACTTAAAACATTTGTTTTATATATTCATTTTATATGTGAAGTCATTTAATTTACATTATGGGTGACCTGGTGGTCTAGGGGTAAGGTGTCAGACTTCTGTGCTAGGGGTCCGGGGCTCAATCCTCGGTCCCGGCACAGATTCATCTGATTACCAAACCCTTCCTTCACCTCTGACAAGACGTGTATTAATCACAAC
>CABFOW010000122.1:41418-52368 GCA_902141385.1 Timema californicum
TTAACGTGGAATCCGAACCACGGTGGAGGCCTGGCATTCCCCACATTCACAAGATGTCTTGTCAGAGGTGAAGGAAGGGTTTGGTAATCAGATAAATCTGTGCCGGGACCGAGGATTGAACCCCGGCCGCCAGCACAGAAGTTTGACACCTTACTCCTAGACCGCCAGGTCACCTAGTGGCGTAAAATAAATAGATTATGTATTGCTTCAAAAGATACATTTATTTTAATTTTCTACATTAATAGTCTCAACAGATATTGAAGTTTATTTGTAAGCATTACAGAATTTGACCACGCATTTTTAAAGTAAGAGAAAAGATCACGGTGAAATTACACAATATCCATGACAGATAATTAAACTATGTTGTGACTATTATACGTATAAAATTAAGCTAAATGTATTTGAAGCTATTTTTTTTTCTTAAAATTTTTGTCATTAAAACGGAAAAAGTAAAGACCTCACCTTACACTTCCTTCTATTCCACATTAAGGTGGGATGATAAGGTGAGTAAAGGGCAGTATTTTTGCAGTTTTTATATTAAAGTAATTTTTTGGCGAAAAGAGATCAAATAATTTTTCAGGAGAAACCTAGAGTTTAATTTTCAGTTCTTGAATATCTGCCAAGGGTGCCCTGGAATTTAATTACAACTTTTTAATTTCATTTAAAAAAATTGTCATCTAATGCTCGTGAAAAATACTCAACAGCTGTTGATATCACCATGTGAAGAAAATTAAACTCTAGGTTTCTACCGAAGCAATATTTTATTTATTTTAGCAAAAAAAAAAGTTTATATATAAAAACTGCAAAAACGCTTCCTGAACTCTCCTTCCCTTCCACCCCACCTTAAGGAAGGAATGAGGAACGTAAGTGGTGAGGCGACGTCTTGCCGGTCAGGACATCACAATCTTCCAGATACATCTAGACACCGTTGTGTAAAACTGTCCCTCGGAAGTATACAACAGGATCGGCGACCCTTACACAACTGAGCTTGTCCTCATTCGATGTACTGCCCGATAATGGTTGAACCACTGGCGACTGTCTGCACCGATATTAGCACAGAGTTTTGATTTTCTCGAAATGAGCGACTTAAGAACGTGCATAGAGCACGTTCCTATTAAGATCGAGTAAAGATTTGTGCACAGTACTTATGTGTTAAGCTATTCTAAAATGGCCAAGAACGGCCTTTTCAACGCAGTTTTTGTCAAAAGATCATTTAATATTTCGGCAATGTTCTGTATTAGGAATATCTATTAACTCTTTATCTCAATTAATGTTTAATCATAAATGATCCACGTGTAATAGTGTTAGTGTAAATTTACGTTTTTTAACAAACTGTATAACAGAAATGATGAGCATGTGAAGCACGTTCTTAACTTAATTCACCGATAAAAGATAGTATATAATAACAAATAAAACGTTAGATTTGTACAAGCTTTTACAGGACGGCTACACAATTTTATTATAAAATGTCTTGAAATTTTCAAATAACATTTTTCCAGTTTTTCTTCGTAATTGACGATTTTAAGCTCATTACATTGACCACACTTTTTTTTTTATCAACGCGTTTCACCACCCTCTAGTTTTATATGCCAAGAGACTAATTATGTTGATATATTAATAATTAGGGTCATTGAATTTATAGGAACTGTACCCGCATTTGTGTGGAGTGATAGTGAAAAACAATTTAGGGAAAAACTTTTAGAAAACCATGAGGGATTTGAACCCCAATCTTACAAGCAACTAATTATGTTGATATATTAATAATTAGGGTCATTGAATTTATAGGAACTGTACCCGCATTTGTGTGGAGTGATGGTGAAAAATAATTTAGGGAAAAACTTTCAGTAAAACCATGAGGGATTTGAACCCCAATCTTCCCGTTAGCAGTCCAGTCAGTTGAGACCTTAGACCGTGCGACCACCGAAGCGGTTACTAAACATCAAGATATTAATAAGTTACTTTACAAGAATTGATTAATTTAAGTATTACCGTTTCATTGTGTAAATTTGGCATTAAGCTACTGTACAACCATCTCATGTTAGAACACCCTATCTATATAATGTATTTTGATAACACGCGAAAAACAAAATCTCAGTTTGATTTTATTGTTTAGTTGAAAAATTAATGAATAAAATGGGATTTGTTTATCTAAGTATTTAAATACCCCAAGTTTCATTAATTTTAATTAAATTCCATATCTATTTTTCTTTGCCTGACATTAAAATTTTTCTGACTTTTCCAAGTTTTCCCTGCCTGTGGTCACAATATTTAAGAAGAGCGAAAATAACCGCGGAAAAGCCCTGATGATCAAAAGCAGGCAATTACTAAAACCGTGCCTTATTAAAACTTAACCAAATAACTAATAAACTCGAACTAATTATACGATAGATTACATTTTAACTGACAGTGAAGCTTTTCATATTCCTGAATCTGGCAGGAAACGCAAAGGCTCGAATCCGACAAATTTTTAATGGAGGTTCAATTTAGTTTTTGTAACAACGCACGAAGAAAAAAATAGTTTCCACAAAGTGATGTGTAAAACGTATATGCAAGATTACCGTAGATTTTTAAAATCCCTGATGCAATGCTCACGTCCGTCTTTCTATCCAAACACCAACGAATATATATGAACAACATATTACGATATCTACTTTGGTGGCCGCATTGTCCAAGGCGTCACTGTCGTGTTAGACTAGATTGCCGGTAACAAAGAAGATCGATTTCCGATTTTCGGTCGAGTGTACTGAGGCTGGCTCTCCACAATTTGTTTCTCACTTTCCCTCTATGTAAATTATGGAGTATTTACTCTAAAATCTACCTTTCCCATCTTCATTTCACTAGCGTAATTAATGTATGCATATAACCCAAACGAGCACAAAGACGCGGAGGAGAAGAAAAGATAAGTAGAGTCGAGAAATACAATGAGGTAGTATTTAATAGTTTAAAAAAAACGCGTTGGATTTGACTATACCAGACATCAAAACTCTAGATTATCCTGTCTAATTAATCTCCGACATAATTCGAACTCAAATTGCAACGAGATTCTTAAAGATGATAGACGCCACTCAATCATAAAATAGCCCCTCTATCTCTTTCTCTCGATATATATATATATATATACACACACACACACACACACCGGTGAGGCATTTAAGTCGATACACCAGAAAATCCCAAAATCGAAGCATTAGAAAATAGTATATATATGTATAATTTTTAATAAATATAGACAAGAAATATCAGTAAATTCCACCAGAATTCACCGACCTATGAAATGTCACGAGATACGACCCCGTTAAGATCGCCGTGCCGGTCGACCATCAGGACGACAGCTTGGTTGTGAGAAGAGCGGTAGCATGCCTACTAAAGGCCACATCCCGGGCACGGTCTGTTTATCTGCTGGGGCGAAAAGCGCGACAAAAACTGGCGCCGCTCGAAGAACCGCCGCGGGTCGGTCCGTCACGTACCGCCCGATACCAGCAGGCGGCACAAGGAACATGGGATGGACTATTCCTCCCGTGAATGGGATACGTGATTCAGAAACCATGGCGAGACGGCAGGTTATGGCGGCGTGTTTTAGTGAGGCGTATACAAACTATAGCCCAAATTTCATAGGAAGGGCCCTATTTGGAAGAGAGAAAAGTTACAGACCAGTTTTATTAAGAAGTACCCTCTCTGGTAGCTAGAACAAATTACAGTGCAATTTTCATAGGAAGAAACTTCTAGAAAATGAAACTTTTTTTTCTATCAAAAGCGATAACATCGTTTCTAGCTTTCAGATAAGGTTCTTTCTTAAGAAAATTGGATTGTATTAGATCTAATTTAAAGTATTCATGTGTCAATTTGTGATTTACCACTGTCAATATTGATACTAATACCAATAAAATATCTGTGTACATTCTTAAGGTTTCTTCCCCCAAGAACACGGTTAAAATATGTAAGCTTACCAAAAAAATTATCATACCTTTATAAGGCAAGTCATATGATAATCATTTGTTATTGTTGATAGATTATATCAAAATCTATTACTAATAATATAGTAAAACAATAATATAAACGCTGACCGCAAATAAAAAGTATTTGTATTTTTGTTTTAATACCCTTCAAACAAAGTAAAAAATTCACGAATAGTTGGTGGAAAAAAAGATGAATAGCTGGAAAAACAAATGGAATAACAACTAAAGACAAATATAAAGACAAAGATAAATGGCAAACGGCTGGAGGGATAGATGGAATAGCAGCTGGAGAAATAAATGGAAGAAGATTTAGATTCACAAATAGAGGCATAGCTAGAGAGCCAATTAGAGGGCTACTGGAGTTCCAAGGACAACTAGAAAGCCAATTAGAGGGCAATTGGAGATGCAGCTCCAAGGACAGCTAGAGAGCCAGTTAGAGGACAATTGGAGAGACAACTCCAAGGACAGCTAAAGAGCCAATTAGAGGACAATTGGAGATACAACTCCAAGGACAGCTAAAGAGCCAATTAGAGGAATAATTGGAGATACAACTCCAAGGACAGCTAGAGAGCCAATTAGAGGAAAACTGGAGAGACAGCTCCAAGGACAGCTAGAGAGCCAATTAGAGGAAAACTGGAGAGACAGCTCCAAGGACAGCTAGAGAGCCAATTAGAGGACAATTGGAGAGACAAATCAAAGGCAAGCTAGATATCCAATTAAAGGACCGCTGGAGATAAAATTGTAAATAAAAGTAGTTTAATTAAAATAGTGTTCGAATAAAAAATGTAATTCTACTTCTAGTTTTAATTTTTAGACAGGAAATGACATACGCTAAAAAGATTAATTTCAAATTCAGTGAACGACTTTGGAATGATCTTTTTTATTTTTATAGTTCGCTTGGCAGCCTCTTTCTTAACAGGTCTGAATGAAGCTTCTGATTAAATTGGATAACAGCCCAAATTTGATACGGGCACAGACGACAAGAAACGTTAATTGATAAATCATCACGGTTTCTGTTGGCAAAGCACGGCCTTCAGGGTGAAAAAAAATTCCGAATGAGTTTCACCGGTAAATTGATTGTATGCGCACAAAACGACATGAATGACAACCTAATGACATTGACCATACCATTTACTTCTTGAAATATTGTTTTGTTCTTTTTATAGCGGGATGGTAAAAAAAAAGTTAGTTATTGATCCAAAGCAGAGCATCAAACATGCTGGGCCATTTGCCTTTAAAGACCTACATTAGTATTCAAATGGCGAAGCAGAAAGCAGAATTCTCTCTTCCAAATTGAATGTTTCTTAGGGGGTGAGGGTGAAGTGGGGCGGAAGAATAATAAAACCCAAATCAATGAAATTTAAACTACAGATATTGACTAATCATAGACAATACTACAGAACTCCTACCAAGGAGGAACAATGTTAATTATTTATATTGAATGTTATATATAAGATGTAAAAAATACGTGGACATATTGAGTAATTGTATACAATAACCTCGGAATCTTTTAGAGACATATGTACCCTTTCAATTTCATAGACAAACTGATCCAAGATTATTCATATCCATCCTGAAACGTTAGAGGCATCTTTAAGTTGGCCTAAGGGCTGTAAACAAAGAAAGAAAATACACAATCACTAAATTTACTGGCCTAAATAAATGGTACAAGAAATGTATTATACAGTTTTGACAAGTTCAATAAATTGTTTGTTGTTGACAACCAAACATCCCTGGACGATTTTAGTTCGATTTCTGGTGTCTAAATTTATCTCTCATGACTCATGAGGTACAATTGATTAAAAGTTCACATCAATATTCTTGTAGAAACTTTTTTTTTGAGTGATTTTTTAATGTGCCCCTGGAAGTGGGAGCTATTTTATTTGACTGTGGTATTTAAGGTTAACTTTCTAAACACACATAGTTATTTTATCATCACCCCCACTTTTTACATACCAGCGACCAAAGACAGTAAGTCAAGTACTATAGTGCATTCACGACCTTAGTTTACTTGGATGACAGTTCAAAAGGTTACTAGAAATAGTCCCTAATGTATCCCTAAACCAACAGCTGACATCTGACACATTCTATAACTGTTATGAAAACAAATGGTAGTTAATGTATCAATGTTATAGTTAACCACAGTAATTTAGGCCAATTTTATTTATATTTATTTGAGGTTGGGCACAAAGCTTATTTATCGTTTTATTCAACTTAAAAACTTTCACAAAAGGTCTAACGAATACAGCTTCAAAATGGCAACCGACGAATTTAAACCATGTGAGTGAACGTGACGGAAACAAGTTTTTTTTACAATGATGCACCCACGCAGTGGCTAAAAATATTTTATTCAGTTAAATATTTCAAAATACGATAGAATGTAAAATATAAAGGTGTCTAAATTTATCTCTCATGACTCATGAGGTACAATTGATTAAAAGTTCACATCAATATTCTTGTAGAAACTTTTTTTTTGAGTGATTTTTTAATGTGCCCCTGGAAGTGGGAGCTATTTTATTTGACTGTGGTATTTAAGGTTAACTTTCTAAACACACATAGTTATTTTATCATCACCCCCACTTTTTACATACCAGCGACCAAAGACAGTAAGTCAAGTACTATAGTGCATTCACGACCTTAGTTTACTTGGATGACAGTTCAAAAGGTTACTAGAAATAGTCCCTAATGTATCCCTAAACCAACAGCTGACATCTGACACATTCTATAACTGTTATGAAAACAAATGGTAGTTAATGTATCAATGTTATAGTTAACCACAGTAATTTAGGCCAATTTTATTTATATTTATTTGAGGTTGGGCACAAAGCTTATTTATCGTTTTATTCAACTTAAAAACTTTCACAAAAGGTCTAACGAATACAGCTTCAAAATGGCAACCGACGAATTTAAACCATGTGAGTGAACGTGACGGAAACAAGTTTTTTTTACAATGATGCACCCACGCAGTGGCTAAAAATATTTTATTCAGTTAAATATTTCAAAATACGATAGAATGTAAAATATAAGATAGAATGTAAAATATAACATATAATTAAAAAATTTAACATCTATAACAAAACAGGTATCTTTTTACAAGTGATGGCAACCCAAATCCTAAAAATATGAATTTTGAACTGTCATCCTGGTAAAAACTTATCATGAACAGACTTTACACACAAATACATTAAACCTAATTATTTACTATTTGTATAAAAGAACGAAACCGTATAAGAATGGAAAGTATCTTCACAAGCCTCAATTGAATTCAAACCTGGCTCTCTTAGAATTTCATTCAACCGTTCTTGGCCAATGAACAAATAAAAATGTATATGGATGAAAGAAATATTATGAAAACATGTGCGACAGTATTTTAAGATAATATATGAAAAAGTGTTCCTACATAAAATAGAACCTATATGGCTCTTCATAGAAGCAGTATTCCACTTAGTCCCGTCAATAGCATGGTTTAACAAAGTAAAACTCACAGCTGCCACGTGAAAAGAGTTTACGATGGACTTAAAGCACATCTTTGAAATAAATCTAAGAAGGAGTCGTGGAGAAACTTGTTAAGTATTTTTTATGAATGTTTAAAATTAATATGACAAGTAAACGTGTTAGGAAGGAAGGGTGGACGGGAGCGAGTAAGCAAGGCGACTGGAAAGACACGTGCTTGGTTAGATACAAGATTACAAGTCTCAAGACTCCACAAGATAAATACCAGCCTACCGATCATACCGGGGACCACGTGTGGGACACGTGCAGCTGTGGTAGACGAGAGTCCCACATTCTAGCTTTCTATACAATACCACGAGAACATGTACACCTTGGTTCTCTTACGAATATACATTTGGAGAACCTTTTAGAAAATACAAACATAATTTTTTACGATCAACATTGATAAACTATTACTCTATATTAATAGTGTTGCTCTACATAATATATTGAAAATAATTCATCAAAAGTGACAGCTGTAAATCACGTGACCTGACGTATGAATACGTGAAGATTGTTTTTATTTATTTTTTAGCTACACATTTTGCTGCGCGATAAACGCATATTTACTAATATCGATAGTGTGTTTAAGGACAATAAGGGTTGAATTTAGAGGAGGTGTAATAATATTTGCGTGGAGGGAGATTGGAAAATAATTTAGGGAGGAATCCGTACACCCTCCCCTCCAAACCCCGAAATTCCAACCCTGATCTTTCAGTTATCGGAAGTCCAGTATATTGCAAGAGTGACAGCTTTGACCATGTGGCCACCGAAGCGAGTAAGTTAATACGTAAAAAATAGATCCAGTAACCTCATATATATATAAGATATATCGGGGAAACCTATATTTGTGGTGTTTTTACATTTTACTCTTGAATTATATTACACGTGATGCAGGATGCATGCATAGGCAAACCTAGGCAACTGCATAGGCAAGCATATAAAACGGCAAACACAAATTTAGGCCACTGTATGGAAGGATCTAGACAAAGTAATAGACAAACTAAATAAAACTTGCATAAGCTAACTAGAGTAACTTCTTGAACCAACCTTAAGGGTGGCAATTTTTTTTAGAAATAAGCTATAAGCCGTATAAATATATATAATTAGTAAAGTTAACTGTTTTATTCACTATAATTTTTTTACGTGCTTTTATAAATGCAAGTATGTGAATATATAATCGTGCATTCGCTGACAAGTTGACTTCGGATAAAAGTGCAGTTTTCTAGCTTAAAAATAATTTCACTAGTTTCAATCCCAATGTTTTATAATGAAGACAACAGAAAATCTCACTACAATCCAAAGCTTGGTTATAATTGTATTACGTACCTAAGTTACCTTGACTTAAGATAGGTAATAAAGCTCGAAACAGGCGTCGCATAGTGGTGTGGTTTTCTGAATTAAACTTTCAAAAATAGTGAAATAAGACCAGTGGAATAGTTTAACCTATCTTAAAAAATTACAACGAAATTAAAGAATTATTGCTATTTAAAAATTTAAAAAAACTAATCTAAATTATGTTGTTTTCAAATGAAGAATATAGATGACAGCATCTAGGTACGTTTTCTGATTGGAACGTGATCTTGCATCGATTTTTCCCGATTAATCGGCCATTATAACAATTGATAATTTCTTAATGACACGCTTCCGTGGTCGCGTGGTATAACGTGCTACTCTCGTGGTAGACTAGACTGCCGATAACGGGATACTCGAGGCTCAGATCTTGGTCGGGTGTACTGAGAGTGTTTTTCCACGAAATGGGTTTCCACTATCCCTCTGCGCAAATTCGGGTGCACTTACTATTAATATAACCTCCCTAATCCCTAAAATTATTAGAGAAGTTAGTACATAAGCGTATAACCCGAACGATTAGTAAGACGCGGTGATAAATATACCTTTCTGGCTGATCGAGGCGGCCGCCTTATCAATCGCTGTCAAATTCAGCGTCATTTTCTGGAAATACTTCTATATTCCGTCTAAACTTACATTCCCTTTCGCCCTTCACCTAAAACCACCCTTTTCATGTCAATAATAAAGATCTCGATGATAGCTGCTCAATATATTAACATGTTTTGTAGAGTGACCTGGTGGTCTAGGGGTAAGGTGTCACACTTCTGTGCTGGGGGTCCGGGGTTCAATCCTAGGTCCCGGCACAGATTTATCTGATTACCAAACCCTTCCTTCACCTCTGACAAGACGTGTATTAATCACAATTTGTGATGTGAATGTGGGGAATGCCAGGCCTCCCCCGTGGTTCGGATTCCACGTTAAACTGTAGGTCCTCCATTTCATCTCACAATCACCCTAACCTTACACATTAGCGTAAGTGCGTATAACCCGAACGGGTGGTAAGACCCGGTGCTAATAATAATTACATGTTCTGAAGTCAGCCTATTAAAATAGTTGTGTATTTATTAAAGGAAGGCTAAATCTAGAGCCCTTTGCCATCAAGACTAGTCTCATGGCTTCGTAAATATGCTTTAACAGTTGTTGAAAATGAGATCATGTTAAATTTTCAAACTTTTTTTTCTATTAATAAAACTCAAAATATAAGGTTGTTCAGAATAAAGAGACTTGTTGGAATCCTTAGAGTTAATTTTGGCGTGAACTATATTTTGAAATAACGCATAGTAGAATTAAATAATGGGCTAGAAATGAACGTCTGCGTGGCAATTTCTCGCTTACCGTGAGAATCAGCACTCGGTGAGTTATAAACAATTACCTTCTGATGCAAGAACCTTATTAGAGCTCTAAGCTATTAATGGTTTAAGACTGGTAATGATTATCTGTAAGTAAGGATGTAAATAATGCCCATGACATATGACCCACGGGGATAATGAGCAAGCGAGAGAAGATCGCGGTAATGTATTGCTTATCCTTGGAAATGTTATTAGAGACAAACTTTTACACAATAACATAAGAAATAGTGAAATTATTGAAAATGTCAAGTCAATGCAAACTTATAGAAAACCGCAGCAAGTCCCAGGTGATTTTCATGAACATATATCTGCATTTGTCTGGAGAATAGATTTAAAAAAAATCGTAGGCGTATTTGAGGGAGAAAGTCAGTCACAGTTACATCGGTCGGGAAATTTAGATCTCAGTGATTTGGGGTTATCCTACATTTTATTTTAAGACAATTATAATGTTTTTTTAGATACAATTACTTTACGGTTGACAAATTGGCATTTCAAATAATTGCGATCTAAGGTGTATTGCATATTACTTACTACTTACTCTATGGCATTAGGAGCTAGAAAGTTCATTGCCGCACTTAAAAAGTATGCCACCTATCCCTCTCCCTTATCTTGCTCTCGTTCTATCCAGTGCCTTTCATTATACGCTAGCCCTGTATTAAGGTAGTACTATCCATTCACCCCTCCTCCCCCCATTACTCCCTCTCCCTTATCTTGCTCTCGTTCTATCCAGTGCCTTTCATTATACGCTAGCCCTGTATTAAGGTAGTACTATCCATTCACCCCTCCTCCCCCCATTACTCCCT
>CABFOW010000122.1:53504-76136 GCA_902141385.1 Timema californicum
CCCCCCCCCCAATTACTCCCTAATCCTATCTTTAGCTAGTTCTATCCGTTCCATCTCATTACACCCTATCCTTATCTTGAGATAGTTCTATTCAGTCCATCTCATTACACTATATACCTATCTTTAGCTGATTTTATCCAGTCCATCTCTTTACACCCTACCCCTATGCTGGGGTCCGGAATTCAATCCTCGGTCTCGGCACAGATTTATGATTACCAAACCCTTCCTTCACCTCTGACAAAACGTGTATTAATCACAACTTGTGAATGTGTGAAATGCCAGGCCCCCACCAAATATCTTCCTAAGCACTTTGCTTTCAAAAACCACTAATTTTTTTTTCTTTCATCATGTAAGGTAGGAGACCACGTTTGACATCCAGAGAGAACAGCCGGTAAAATTATTGTAAGCGTCAACGATTTTTGTGAATTTCATGTTTTAAAAATGCATGTGACTCATTATAAATAAAATTAGCCAAGTCATATTTGTATTTGTGTGCATTTAAAACATATATATTTAATGCTTCTTTAAAAAAAACGGTGATTGTCCACTCGTCAAAACTAAGCGAAAATTTTTGCGATTGTATCTTAAGACGTGAAAATTCATGTTTAAAAATAATTGTCCTCGACAATAACAAATGAAGAGATCTATTCGGATCGTACCTATGAGGAAAACACATACGGTAGTAAACACCCAGAAATGTACTAGAGCACACAAACACAACGCTAAGGAGTAATAAATATAACAATATCCGTGGGCAGCGTACTACCCGTTCGGGTTATCCACATGGTCACACGAACGTGGTACGGATAGGGAATGTATAATTTAATAATTTAGAGGAACTATAATAGCATTTGCGGAGAGGGAGGGTGGTAAATAATTTAAGAAACACTTCCTCAATACAATCATCCATGATTCGAAAGCCAATCTCCTCGTTACGGATAAAATAGTCAAGAACCTGTTTCGGTGGCCATATGGTTTAAGGCATCACTATCGCAAGAGACTAGACTGCCGATGACAAGGGATTATCAGGGTTCGAATCCCGGTCGAGTGTATTTAGATTTTCCTAGATGTTTTCCCTCCCACCCTCCCTCCACGTAAATGCGGATACACTTTCTTTAAATGCAACCTTTATAATCTCTAGCACTTTTTTTTGTGGCCAAAAGTGATCCAATTGTAATATTTTATTAGGGTTAATCCATAACCCCTGATTTTAATATGAAGTCCACTTTCAACCGCACTTAATTTTGGCATTCTTGAAATATGTCTTATTTGATTGATTAGTTAAAATGTTTGTCTAAACGTCATCAAAAGCTTCCAGTAATAGCCCCCTATGTATTACTGTAACAATTATCCCGTATGCAACATTGTAACAATGTTCCACCATAATGGCAACGGAAGTTTCCAGTTTCCAAGTAATGGGTCTACGAAGATCGGACTTTAGGTAGCCCGTTGACAATAATTATCAAAAGAGAATCCTGCAGATAACATGACCTGAATTATGAATACGTGAAAGAAGTTATATTAATCGACCTCGCTGATCTCGGGGTAAAAAGATCGCCTGCGGAACCCGATGTACATGGGTTCAAACCCAGCCGGAGTCGAAGGATTTTTATTGAGCGATAAAAATCTGTACAATAGTCCCATGGCTTCTTTGGTGCTGAGTGACAGCTCACAGCTGACAGCTTATGGCTTTGAAAAGTTACCAGACCAAATTACGTATCCCTACGCCGAACCATATGATCTGCAAAAACATGTGTTTAGCAGCTGATCACTTCTGACATACCTAAATGTTGACTGTCAGAAGTCAGCTGTGAGCTGTCAGTCAGCACAAAAGAAGCCATGGGGCTACTGTAGCACAACTTCCTTTGGAGGTGAAGTATGACCGTCGAGCCCCATGTCGATCGTGGCATGTGAAAGAACCCTGGAAAGTATGTGAGGCTACCTTTCCCGGAAAAATTGGTAGGGCCTTTCACCCTCGCTCATAGAAATGCTCATGTGCTGATATAATCAGTCGGGTCAGAGAGTGCACGTTAAATATCTATAGTGAAATAAGTTACATTAACTTTTCTGTCAGATAAAGAAAGCCCTTCCTGTGAGAATCGGACTATACCATGTTACGACAATCACACTGAGAACTGAGCTAAGCCGGAAGATACACACGCACGCCGACTGCCTGTAGGCCAAGTCTCACGACTTACACACGGCATTCACTTTCCTCCGGAACCCGAGTTCCCCCTCCCTTTCTCGTGAAGGAAGTGTTACATCACATTTAACTCTCCACGCTTACTACTTACCACGAAAATTACTTCCCAGTTGTATAAACGCAGACACAGCGTATTATTAAAATTACTGGCGTACGCTCAAAGACACAAAACCTGTGGGAAATATTTCCTTAACATCTTATTTCTGAATTGACGCAGGTTGAACCAAATTATGATTTCAAAACATGACAAATCAAATTAGGTTTTCAAATATACCACGTTGTTTAGTAGAGAAAAATAATTAACTGTACATGGTTTAAGTTACTATATTTTGTGTGTTTAGCGCGGGAACATTAAGTATGCAGCTAAACATGCCAATTTTGCAATTATTATTAACACCGCGTCTTACTACCCATTCGGATTGTACGCACTTACGCTAATGTGTTAAGGTAGGGTGATTGTGAGATTAAATGGAGGATCTACAGCTTAACATGGTATCCGAACCACGGTGGAAGCCTGGCATTCCACACATTCCCAAGCTGTGATTAATACACGTATTGTCAGAGGTGAAGGAAGGGTTTGGCAATCGGATAAATCTGTGCCGGGGTGCTAATAATAAAACTATTTGAATTATAACGTTATAAGCAATACATGTTCTACATTAGTGGCGCGGCGTGTTGCCAGGGTTTGCAGACTTAGGGCCAGTTTCAATAGTCAAATCTAGTACGCCTCAAGTGCGACGCTACACTAAGTACATGACGACACCTACCTAAACCAGAATGGAATGGGCCGTTCTCACATAGGAAACTGTCCCTTAGTATAATAAAATGTGCCTGTGAATTGTTATCACTCGGTTCGTTGATCAACTATAAACATTCCCGCGTACCTGTATAAGAGCCTATTCATGATTGATCAAATGGGGTGGAGAACATATCACAGGAACAGTTTTAACAAGCTCTGCTTACCCTAAGCTCCACGAATACGATATTGTTATATATGTTTCTAGACTGTACTGCACTAACTCTCTGTTTACCGCCCCTTCATTTGCTTATCGCCCAGGACATGATTAGACTGCACAGCGAACAGTATTGCAGCCAGAATCACCCTAGCCAGGATTCAAACTAAATTAAATGTGTTATGGAGTGTTTTCCTACTGCAGTGACTCACACTTAGTGGGGGGCGAACACAAGTAATAAACGCCACACACGTCAGGGACTAGTTATATCTACGCTGGTCACATACAGACGACACTTGGGACCTCCCCCACCTGCTGGGCAGGACGTCTGATAACGTCACCGGGCAATGTGTCATTACAACAGGTGTGGCTCAGCTGATATGGTATTACACTGATAACAGGCGCTTACCTCGACAGTCCACCCTGTACAGTTACGTAGAGAAGTAGAACAATACTGGGGGGTGGGGTGGGAGGGCCTCATGAGGGGGTTAGGGGTTTGGGGGATTCAGGGGATCGAAGGAGGCTAGGGGATCCAAGTAGCCTAGGAGATCCAGAAGAGTTGAGATATTTGGTAATTAAGCGATTCAGAAGGTGGAATCAAGTAGATTATTGGAGTATTATAAAATCCATAGAACCCACAACTTACCCACCCTTTCCCAAATAAATTTCTGAGTACGTCAATGTACAGGCGTAGTTTCATGGTGAACTAGTTTTATTGGGTCTAGAAACCATATTAGTTAACAACTAATTTAATGAAAGAAAAAAATACAATCATTCTTTGATAGGCTTGTCTAAAAAAATTGTGTGTGTGCACACCACGTCGTACTTTGCGCTATTCATATCTAAGTTCATGGAATAGGGATGAGGAAGGCTTGATTTTAAATAAAATGTACCCACGTTTGCATAAAAAAAGGGAGAGTTATAAACCATTTAGGGAAAAAACCTCTCAATACAGCCGGCCAGGATTCGAACCCCAAACTAGCCATCGTTGGTAAACCTCAATAGACGAGAATGACGTTTACTCCACGTGCTCACGGACGCAACTTTTTTTTATCAATTAAAATTAACTTTGATAAAAAGATGTCATCACGTGATACAGGTTTCAATGTCTGATCGGATTAATCTCAATCCTACAGGTTTTTTTAGCACAGCGTCTTACTAGCCGTTAGGGTTATAGGCTTATGTACTAATTACGCTAATAATTTTAAGGATTATGAAGGTTATATTTATAGGACGTGTGGAAAATCACTATGGGAAAAAACCTTGGTACACCCGACTGAGATTCGAACCCCAATCTCCTCGCCATCGACAGTCTAGTCTACTGCGAGAGTAGTGGCATAGACCATGCGGCCACCGAAGCGGGTCCTACAATAATTAATCTAAGGAAACAAGACGATAAAGAGATTTTTTTTAAATAGTTAGAGTGATATCCTCTGAAAGTATGGTAAGCCCCTAATGAAACAAATATAGCACTCCTCTCCCCAGTAGACATGGCACGGATTTAAACCCCAACCTCTCGAGCAAGAGACAATGATGCTTAACATCAAGCAAGGTTTGCCAGTAAAAGTTTTAATCGCGATAATTAAGGTTTACACTTTGCGAGAAAGCTTTATTCGTATTGTGGTCGTCTTAATAAAAGCGGTTTGCAAACTAAAGTTTCAGATGGCTTGGCTGTTTCTTTTCATGGTCTGATTGGCACAGTCCCACTGAAAGTGATGTTACAAACTCCTAACTTTATTTAAATATTGAAGTGTTAAAGAAAAACTCGATTTCATGGCTAGTGAGTTCTATCCAATCTCACATTGCTCGCAGACTTGGAGGAAAGTGAAGAGATATTCATGACACGATTACTTTTGCGAGTAACAAAAAAAATACTGGACAAGTGGAATAATTTAATTTTTTCCAACCAGAGACAATTAACATGCTTAAGAATGTCTTGTTTGGAAGAAATTTCAACAAAATTTATTCTTAAAACCAATCAACAATTTACCAGCTTCAATGGCCATGTTATGGCTATGTTAGATTATCTTGCAGAAGACGGGTAGATCGGAGTTCGAATCCCGGTCGGGTTTACCGAGAGTGGTTTTTCCTCAAATGAGTTACAACTCTCCTTCTATGCAAACGCGAGTAGGTAACCTCTAAAATGCTTCCTTCCACGTTAGAGTAATTATTATACATGCGTTTACCCTGAAAAGGTTAAGTAAAGGTAAGACGAGACAATAAGGGAGGGGGGAGGGGGGAAAACTGTTGTACGTTCATATCATAATATAATATTTAGCACCGCGTCTTACTATACGTTCATATCGTTTCTTCTACTCTTCCATCGCGTCTTACCACCCGTTTGGGTTTTAAGGATGCATTAATTACGCTAATGTAATAAGGATGAGGAAGGTAAGACTTTAAAAGAATTGTACCCACATTTTCGGCGAGGGAGATGGGAACAATTTCAGGAGAACAAAAAATACTCTCAGTACAAGCGATCGGAATTCGAACCCCAACCCACCTATCTTTTTTTAGCACCGCGTATTACTACCCGTTCGGTTTATACGCTTTAAGTACTAATTACTCTGATGGATTAGGAATTGGGAAGGTTGAATTAGAGGAAGGGAACCCGCATTTGCGTGGAGGGAGAGTGGAAAACCATTTAGGAAAAAAAAAGTTCACCCGACCGAGATTCGAACCTTGATCTCCCTCTCCTCAGCAGTCGAGCTCAACACGACAAGCGCGTTAGCCAACTACGCCACTGAGGCGCCGACCCACCAATCTACGTCAATCCGGTATAACACGATAAAGACGCGTTGGACAACACGGACACCGTTTTGGGTTGCACCGCGTCCTATCATACACATAGTTAAACTCATTTAATAACGTTGTAAAAGCTAAAATTTAGAGAAAATGTACCCAAAACTACTTGCGAGGAGGGACAAGCCATTTAATTATTAAAAAACTCTGTATACTTGGCCGGGATTCGATCCTTGTCACTATAAAACCAGACCGAATCAGAATGACAACTTGATCCGTTTTCCCACCAATTCGGGTGAATAACTAGTTTAGGCACCAAGTGTTAAATTTAAGTGGGAGCAAATAGTTTCTAAGTGTATGTATTTGATGAATATCAGCAAAACTATAGTAGGTAGAAAAGTATAAGTGGGTTATTAAAATTTTTTTAATATATTCATTCATCAAGTCATGTTATCTTAAGCTGACACTTTTGAGAGATATTATAAATAACTATAAAATAAGAAATAATAAAGTTAATGTTATCAATGTTGGCCACAAATAGATGTGTTTGAATTGTATCTACTTTTCTCCGGTTGTGAAACGATCGCGTCTTACTATCCGTTCGTGTTATACGCACTTACGCTAATGTGTAATGTTATGGTGATTGTGAAATGAAATGGAGGACCTACAGTTTAACGTGGAATCCGAACCACGGTGGAGGCCTGGCATTCCCCACATTTACAAGATGTCTTGTCAGAGGTGAAGGAAGGGTTTGGTAATCAGATAAATCTGTGCCGGGACCGGGGGTTGAACCCCGGACCCCCAACACAGAAGTCCGACACCTTACCCCTACACCACCAGGTCACCCGTCAAGAAGAAAGAACTGCCAACATTTCAGAGTAAACGGACTGTACAATCTGAACCTATACTTTTTAGTTTACAAACTACTTGAGAACTCCTAGATGAAATTGCGATTAAAATAAGGACCTAAAAATAAAGAAGCATATCCCCCTAAAAACAAAAAGATGATTTGGACAAGTCTTAATTAGAAACCTTGTATAAAATAAGTTGCACTAACTCCATGCAGAAATCAATGATGCGAAAAACCGAGCGAATTAATTTTGGCAAAGATAAAACGACTTAAGTGTGGCTGATGCCAAGGTCTAATAGTTCAGTTAATTTCATGGCATTTAATCGCTTAATTTAATCAAACCGTTATTGACTGAGAACCCTCACCCATTCCTCCAAAAGCACAAACTCAATTAACATAAAGTGCGCCATCCCCGGCAACCCAAAGGGATGGAGTACGAGGATATTTCGCTGATCAGATGGAATAAACTTAGTTTCGACACAGGGTGAACAAAGCAGGGTGGCCAAAATAATCCACTGAATTGGTAAACGAAACCTCTTTTTTCTTTTTTTGCACCACGTCTTACTGCCCGTGTATTTTTTTTATCACGGCGTATTACTATCCGTTCGGGTTATATGCTTATGTATTAATTATGCTAGTTGATTAGGGATAAATAAGGTTGAATTTAGAGGAAAATTACCCACATTTGCGTGAAGAGAGAGTGAGAAAGCATAGCATACTCAGTCGAACCGACCAGGATGGAACTACAATCTCCCCGTTATCGGCAGAGTATGCCTTAAACCATGCGGTTAGTGAAGTAGATTATATGCGCTATTATTATTATTACTATCAACATCACCTCGTCTTATAACCTGTTCAGGTTATATGCTTATGCGATGATTACTCTAATGAAATAGGGATGAGGAAGGAATTATTTTAGAAGTAGTCTACTAGCATTTGCATGGAAGGAGAGTGAGAAACCATTTAGAGAAAACCTCCCTCAGTGGACTCGACCGGCATTCGAACTCAGATCTATCAGTCTTCAGCAGGCTAGTCTGACACGAAAGTGATACCTTAGATCATTCGACTACTGAGGCGGGTATCTATATATGGATATATATGCTATTATTATTAGCACCGCGTCTTACTACCCGTTTGGGTTGTACGCACTTACGCTAATGTGTAATGGTAGGGTGATTGTGAGATGAAATGAAGGACCTACAGTTTAACGTGGAATCCGAACCACGGTGGAGGCCTGGCGTTCCCCACATTCATAAGATGTCTTGTCAGAGGTGAAGGAAGGGTTTGGCGATATATATATATATATATATATACATGCTATTAATAAACTTTATTGAGTAATGATGAGGAAAGTAGAATCTAGAGGAAATGTATCACCATTTACGTAAGGGAAGACAGTAAAATCACTTAAGAAATACCAACTCAGTACAGCCAACCGGGAATCGAGCCCTAGCCCTCCTATCATCAACTAGTCAGCCAATACAAGACATGAGCCTTTATCTTACCTTAATCTAAGTGGTTTAAGTCGATGATTACCCGCTCAGACAAAGCCTGTGTCAACATAAACTCATTTGTTTAGGAGCCGTGTCGGTGGAAACGCGGACTAAGCATCAGGCACATCTAGTCTGGTTTGCCAGTGATCGGAATGTCGGGGTTAAAATCCCGGCCTGATCTATAGAGGGTAGTTTTCTTAAATTCATCGGCAAAACCAACCAAAATATATTTACGTTTTAGTCACATCTACATAACAACCATAATCTAAACACTTAATTAATCGAATACTTTATAAAAGAAAACGAGAATTTTAATTCATAAATTATAGTCTACATTTTTTGAAATTCGGATCCTTGAATCATTAGTCGTATGTTCTACCAACTGAACATCAGTGCCAGAACTTAATGTTCTTGTTTACGAAACTGCAATAATTAGAAAAAAAACCCTCATAATTGTGTTAGTAATTTGTGTACATGCAATTAATATTTTTTTACGATTCAAAGTAAAACTCGAGGAATTGAACAAGATCCATACATTGGCAGCGAACACGCGATAGACAAGTTAGCGTCGTCGAGTCAGGCTTCTAAAAAAAATTAGTATTTAATAAATACTACGAAGTCTAACCCACTTCGTGTAAAGTCTGTTCAGCGTAGGAATTGTTTACTGAAAGGCCTTTTTTCCTACCAGAAATCTATTGTATAGTAGGATATTGGTAGGAAAAAAGACCTTTAAGAGAGTAATTCCTACCGTGAATGAAGTATAGGTGCCATTTGTAGGTCAGCTGAGTCGACCAACCCATTTTATACTCTGTTTAGGATGTGTTCCATTGACTAGTTAACTTTTTTTGTTTACATTTGTTGTTGTGTGTGTATCGCATCTTTAGGTGAAATGGAAGGGAACGCGGGTGAAAGACAGCATTTTTGTAGAAAAAAAATTATTGCAAAACATTTTTATTGGCCAAAATAAATCAAATATTTCTCCATTTAACTTGAAAGTTTAATTTTCTTCACATAGTGATATCGACAGGTTGAATATCTGTCATGAGCATAGCAGCATTAAATGAAGAGAAAAAGTTGTCATTAAATTCCAGGACACCCTTGACAGATATTCAAGAACTGTATAGTATGTGAATAAAATTAAATTATCTGTTTCAACTGGCGAAATATTTGATTTATTTTGACAAAAAAAAAATCTTTTTATTAAAAACTGAGAAAATACTGCCCTTAACTCGCGTTCTCTACATCCCCAACCCAGTATTTTTTTTTCCAGTTTTCATAGAGAAAATTTTATTCTAGCCAAAATGAATGAAAAAATTGATTCAGTAGAAACATAGAGTTTAATTTTCTTCCTGTGGTGATATCAACATCTCTTGAATATCTGTCAAGGATGTCATGGAATTTAATGACAATTTTTTCTCGACCCTTAAAAAGTTTCTCATCAGATTCCAATATGCTCTTGACAAATATACAGGAACTGTTAATACTCATAAGTGTTTAAAATTAAACTGTGTGGTTTTCTTTGAGCCATTTGTTATTAATTTTGTCGAAAAAAATTGTTTGCCATAAAAACTGTAGAAACACTGGCCTCCTCTCACGTCCCCTACCCTTCCACCGGCCGGGCTATCCACTTAGTGAGAAAGATAGGCTTATCAGGTGATGTACTGGAGGCAGAGGGGGAAATATATTTTTTTTAAACTGATAAGTACACCCGTTTGGAAATTGAACCCGGAACACGTCACTGGCGAATCAGAATAGACAAGACCGACGCCTTTGTCTATTTGCCCACCGGTGCGGGTTGAATATTGCTATATAATAATAATGTAATCTTTTATAGATCAGATTTAAATTAATCTGGATATTTATTGGCAATGTTGGTATGGAATGTAAACTATCTACTAGGGTTCTACGCATATTTATATTAATATCACTAAAACCCGTCTTGGTGGCGTAGTTTGCTAGCGCGCTTGCTTCGTGTTGAGCTAGACTGCCGAGGGCGGGGAGATCAAGGTTAAAATCTCGGTCGGGTGAACTGGCGTGGTTTTCCCTAAATGGTTTTCCATCCTCGCTCCACGCAAATGCGGGATCACTTCCTCTAAATTCAACCTTCCCAATTCCTAGCCCACTAGAGTAATTATTACTCAAACGTATAATCCGAACGGGTAGTAAGACGCGGTGCTAAATAGTTAAAATAAATAAATATAACTAAAAGATTATGTATTATTAAGGTAACGAAATGTAACCTCATTTGCTAGTGAGGAGAGTGGGAAACTATTTAGGGGAAAACGCTATTTGTAAACTCAGCCTGGACTTGAAGCTAGACATACCTCCTCGTCGCCGGTAGACAAGGTTAAATGAGCTTGCCATTTAGGCCGCGTGGCCCGCTGGCTCGGGTAGCTGCAATTTCCATTAAAATTTAAGCTTACAGAAAATAATGCACCGTGCTTTGTTTGACTCTCGAGGAGGTTACAACGGAGACATTTCCCCTCTTTCTCTCGGCAGCGTGACTATGAATAATTGTATGAGTACCAATCTAATTTTTAAATAGAATAGGTCTCGTCTTCGAGATAAAGCACGAACACTCCTCCATGACATGCCCCACGAAATAAACCGCTAGAACAGAAACTTCCAGATTATCATGTATTTATCAATCCGAATGGACGGGACGGAAAAAAATGCTGGTTCTGAGTTATTTTATTTAGTTGATACATCCAGCGTACACTTCTTGAATAGAAGATAATTAGAGCGCACGATTCATAGGCCTAAGCCAGGGATAGGGAGTCTGCGGCCTTTTGAAGTGTTAACTGTGGCCTTTTCACATATTTTGTCTAATTATACGTTTTCATCGTTTAAAAAACATAAATAATAATTGATTAAAATAAAAATATTTTTAAAGCAAAATATTTAAAAAAATTACCGTTCTTTATTGATTTAGCTTATGAGGAATCAACAAGGTGTCACCCTGTATTTCAATGCCGAAAGGTTCCCCAGCGCTGGTCTAAACTAACATACGAGGCCGTTTTAGCGTCAGACAAACATTCTAAATACTTATTTGAATTATCTTTTCTTGATTATTAAAAAAGGGAGGGGGGGAATACTACACATAGCTGGGTATACAAGACTAACTTTTTTTTTATCAGCGTGTCTTACTACTTGTTCAAGTATATACAGTAGCCCCGTGACTTCTTTGGTGCTGACTGACAGCTCACAGCTGACTTCTGACAGACAACATTTAGGTATATACCTACATTTTGACTGTCAGAAGTGACAGCTGCTAAACAGATGTTTTTTGCAGATCATATGGATCGGCGTAGGGATACATAATTTGGTTTGGTAACTTTTCAAAGCCACCAGCATTCAGCTGTGAGCTGTCAGTTAGCACCAAACAAGTCATCGGTCTACTGTATATATGTTATTATTATTAGCACCGCGTCTTATTAACCGATCGGGTTATACGCACTTACGCTAATGCGTAATGTAGGGTGATTGTGAGATGAAATGGAGGGCCTACAGTTTAACGTGGAATCCGAACCACGGTGGAGACCTTGCATTCCCCACATTCACAAGATGTCTTGTCAGTACTGTATATATGATAATTACTTTAGTGGGGTAGGGATGATGAAGGAAGTATTTTAGACTTCATTTTACGACATTTGCGTGGAAGGAAAATGAAATATAATTCAGGAATAAACACCCTCAGTAGATCCGACCGGGATTCAAACCCCGATCTCCACGACGAGCAGGCCAGTCTAACAATAAAGTCACGGCTTTTAGAGTGTTCAGCAAATGAGGCGGGTATAAATATATCGAAATTGTTTTAAGAAGCTTATGTAACTGTGTGAAAAGTTACTTCCTATTTGAATCGGACTATACCATCCAAGCATAGCACTAAGAATTGTAATGCAAGTGTTAGGTAGTGGGATGAGTTCGTAAACAAATGCTCATCTATTTCAGGCACTATCTGGAATCGAACTAGCGTTTACTTGACCGAGAGTCGGCCTCCTTCCCCACCCGGGCACGAAGATGGCCCTAGTCTTGTTTCTCCTCTATTGACCTATTTTCACATATAGTTTACATATTTATATTTAGCACCACGTCTTACTACCCGATCGGGTTATACGCTTTAAGTACTAATTACTCTAATAGATTAGGAATTAGTAAGGTTAAATTAGAGGAAGTGAACCCACATTTGCGTGGAGGGAGAGTGGAAAACCATTTAGGAAAAACCACCCCCAGTTCACCCGACCGAGATTCGAACCTCGATCTCCCCGTCCTCAGCAGTCGAGCTCAACACGACAAGCGCGTTAGCCAACTACGCCACCGAGGCGGGTTAGTTTATATACATATACTAAAACTCCAAGGTCTGACTGTACATTCAAATGTTTGAGAAGTTTCTATTTTTTTCTAGGTAGTATAAATGTTAAAAAACCCAAATAATCAATTTTTTATAATTTGTGTTTGTCTGCGTGTTTGCTAGCTTGTTTGTTACCAGTAAACTCAAAAAGTACTCATCAGATCAAGATAGGATTTTTTGTTTGTTTTACTTATAGGAATAAGGCAAGCTACATCACAGTATTCTAAAAAAAAAATAATTGAAACATGACACCAGGACACGGGAATCGAACCCGGGACCTTTGGCTTAGTACGCTAATGCTATAACCACCGAGTTATCATGGAATCGTCCCGTGCCCAGGGTCGTTCTTCACTATTTTAAGACAGAGTCTATGATGAACGTGCGGAAATCGTCGGCTACATCACAGTGCTTCATCATCAAACGAAAAGTGTCGAGAAATGCATGGGTCGCGCCTGGTCAGCGGGGGTACAAAGGACGGCAAGTTATTCGAACAGGTGGGAAGAGTTCGTATTTCTTCAAAACATCTTCGTAGGCACATAAAGAACTGCCCACGACTCGGTTTAATATTGAATGCGTTAGCTTTGCGAATCATATTCTTGGTGTTTGGTACTAAGCCTACAACCCAATTTTGTTTGGTGAAATAGGGCGCTCAATATAGAGCTCTTCTTTCAAATTACCGTATTTTTGTTTATTAGAAAGTAATGTGAACTATTTATTTTGGTTTTTATTGAAACAATAACTACTCCACGTAAGAAAACCATTGTTGGGGTGTTTGCATTTACGTCTTAAGTGTAGGTACTTTATCAGATGGTTTTGCATGTAAATTAGGTATATTTAGATTTGTTTATTAGAAAGTTGAAAAATACAAGAGAATTTCTCCGACTCTAACGCAAACGAAGCCAAGGGGGAAAAAAACTAGCAAAGTAATAGATATGCAAGGTAAACGTGACTTTGCTCAAAGTTATGGCGGTAAATTATATTATCATGGGAAAAAGTGGAAAAAGATAAACGAGTTATTAATTCTCGGTGTGAAGAGCAGAACGGTGGAACAAAACTACCGTATTTTAACCCGACCATTAAATTATCGTTCTAATAAACAATGTATTAACCCGATTCGTTTATCACATGGTCTAAGGCGTCACTCTCACAATATACTAGACTAGGGGAGAACGTTGTTTGAATCCCGGTCGGGTGTAGTGAAGGTATTTTTCCTGTATGGCTTTCCACGCTCTCTTTTCACCCAAATGCTAGTACATTTACTCTAAATTCAACCTTCCTCATAACCAACACATTAGAGTAGTTGATATATAGCCTATGCGTGTAACCTGAACGGTTAATAAGACGCGATGCTAAAAAAAACTATATTTATAAAAATGCATGTTTTAGTTGGAAAATTATTAGTACTACACTGTGGCTAAATATTTACAGTTGTAATTAGCATATCTGCATAGTCATCAAATCACTCTTTTTTTAAATATTATTATATGTATGTTTAACACACAAAAATGTATAAAATACGATATCTAACCGGAAAGGGGGTAGGAGGGAAAGAAGTTCACAATGTCGCGGGGAAAGAATGAATAAGCCGTTGTGAATATTCTACATGTAAAAACCATCTAAGGTGCATAGGATCGGGATTCAAATACCAACCTCTTTTTCCCCAGTGACCATGTCTTAGACCACTCGACCATAAAAGCTAGTACCTTTTTCATTTCTCTTACTCATATAGCATAATCTTGCCGGAGAAACAAATGCTGATAATGAAACAGCAATAATTTATGTGGGCCTATGTATTCAGTATTAAGTATTAGTAAAGTCAATTTTTTTTAGAAAGGCCGTTTTGGAAAAATTCTAGCATTTTTTTGTTGCCAAAGCTTACTTAAATAGTTTATTATTGTTATTTTATATCAAAATCTAATTACCTCATTGTGTCGAAGAGTTTATAAACCCAAATAATAATAATAATAATAATAATAATAAGATAATAATAGTAATAATATATAAAAAATGACAGCGACAAATCATGACTTGAGGTTCGAATACGTGAAAGTAGATTTAGTAGATTTTCTAGCTTAAGAAAAGGCTTTTCCTTTGAAAATAATTGGACTTTTACTGACCCGTTTATACATCGTGCGTCAATTTCGCAATGACAACGCTCAAGTGTAGCCTTTAGATTTAAGAAAGTTTAACTGGAAATAAAAAAAAATCCATATCATATTCATAAAAGCTTCGATACATAAGCTTTCATTTATAACAAAATTTAAATTAGTTCACTAGAAATTTGGAATTGCTTTCTTAAATATAGGATTTATCAAAAATTTGTAAATCTTGATAAATCTTGTAAATCTCAAAGTGTATTTTTTTTTAATTAATGGCTCTAGTAAAACTTGAGAAATCGCTGTAAAGAGAAATGGTAGTTTTCTTAAATGGCGGCTTCCTCTTGGAATAATTTTAAAAATTGAAATTTTTTGGAACAATTTGAGTATACGAGATTTTTTTATGAAGAAAATCAGTTTGGTAGAATTCTGGAAATCATTTTTGGAATCGTTCCACGTTTTAAATATCTAGATATTAAATAATTGCATATTTAACATGTTTTCCCATTACCTTAAGTGTACTTAAGAAATGATCAATTTCTGTACATTTTATAAAGCATTTTAGTGTGCTTTACGGCGTGGGTTTAATTTACCGGGTTAAAAATAGACACGAGTTCCAAAATTGAAACTTTAAAAAATGGTAACCGTATTTATTTAACACAGCCCAGGATAAGACTAGTAAAGTTTTGATCAGTACCTGCTTGTATTCAACGCAAACACAAAAAAGTATTGACCCCCAACGGGATTCGAGTCAGTGTCTCAAAGAGGTCATCGTATGGATTGAAACGGAGCCCATCTCCCACCCCAGAAAACACCTGAACAGCCGTCGCATCTTGGATTGGGTTTTCTGTATTCTACTTTAGAGAACAGTGAAATTGAGATCAGTGAAACCATTTCACCATATTTTCAAAACAAATATAACAAAAGTGAATTTTTTTAAATTAAAAAACTATCAAAGTGATTCCAATTTCACTGTTGTTAAATGAAAAAATACATAAAAAACACTCCCTTAGATTATATTTCTGGTTGATACATAATCTCGTACCTAAATTCCCAGTCTAACGGTAGTGAAATGGTCTCACTTGACCATTGGTGACACTCCAAACAAAAAGTGCAAGTTAGATCCTTGACTCATTTATATATTAGTTAACATCTCCACAGAGGCTGGCGAGGGCTCAAGCGAGATAGACTAGTAGATAACAGTCGGACCACTTTTACAAAGGTTACAACCATAACTCCCCTAGTTGGCTTGGAACCATTCCAAATCAGGTGAATGCAGTCAACAATTTTATGTGAGAGTACTCTATCGTGAGGAGTTATACCTTCTCCAAACACGGGCGCCAGGATACACGCGTCTATTTATTTTTATTCGTACTAAAAATATATAATATAATATTATGTATAATAGTAGGAGAACATGATTTATATTTTTAAAGATAACACATCAACCTTGGCCTTGAGAATTCGAATTGAGTCGTGGAAGAAATAAAATTTCCCAAGACAGTCATGTGTGATCGATCCTCTGTCTTCCAGACCGAAGTACTGTGTGCCGAACACTGCCCTGACCTTGCTACAGTCCAATATTCATGGGAAGGGCCTTATCTGGTAGCTAGAAAAGTTACTATGGTTACTTTCTTGTGTTCATAGACAGTGAAATTGAGATCAGTGAAACCATTTCACCATATTTTCAAAACAAATATAACAAAAGTGAATTTTTTTTAAATCAAAAAACTATCAAAGTGATTCCAACCACACTGTTGTTAAATGAAAAATACATAAAAAAAAAACCTCACTTAGATTATATTTCTGGTTGATACATAATCTCGTATCTAAATTCCCGGTTTAACGGTAGTGAAATGGTCTCACTTGACCATTGGTGAGACGCCAAACAAAAAGTGCAAGTTAAATCCTTAACTCGTTTATATATTAGTTAACATCTCCACAGCGGCTGGCGAGGACTCGAGCGAGATAAGACTAGTAGATAACAGTCGGACCAATTTTACAAAGCTTACAACCATACCTCCCCTAATTGGCTTGGAACCATTCCAAATCAGGTGAATGCAGTCAACAATTTTATGTGAGAGTACTCAATCGTGAGGAGCTATACCTTCTCCAAACACGGGCGCCAGGATACACGCGTCTATTTCTTTTTATTCATACAAAAATATATAAAATACTATTATATATAATGGTAGGAGAACATGATTTATATTTTTTAAGATAACACATCAACCTTGGCCTTGAGAATTCGAATAGAGTTGTGGAAGAAATAAAATTTCCAAGACAGTCATGTGTGATCGATCCTCTGTCTTCCAGACCGAATTACTGTGTGGCGAACAGTGCCCTGACCTTGCTACAGTCTAATATTCATGGGAAGGGCCTTATCTGGTAGCTAGAAAGGATACTATGGTTACTTTCTTGTGTCCATAGGTCCAAGCCATGGGATCTGCAGCTGTTAATTTAGGTAGATATTATCAACATAGATAAAATAAAACTAGTAATAAAATAAAATGCTATTAATGTTGACTGCAAAAAACGTTTGTATTTTCTAAAAGGCTCTACCTATTAAAAGTGAACTGTAGTTATTACATTTATCTTTATAACCCCCAGTGGGTTCTCTTTGCAAGTGGATGTATACTAATGTAATTCCAGAGCCTTTTTTGATAGATCATACCGTTGAGCCACAAGAGACCTCCAAAGAAAGGTCCGCACGGACTTTAAAGCTGCTCTGCCATTTTGATTTTCTTTTCAGGGGTTAAAAATTAAAAAAAATTAACTTTTTTTCGGGGGTATAAAATTGATTTTTTGTTAACTTTTTAGAATTTTCCCGTCGGTTACAGGCTAGAAGCTGTAAGTGTGCCAAATTTCCAATTTCTAGCTCATCTGGAAGTGGGTGAACGTCAGTGAGTGGGTCACCCATGTGGCTTTATAATAGTATAATTTTTTTTAGAACAAGTTTGAGTCTTTACAACCATTAGCGTTTCACGGTTTCCAAAATAAGTATTCTCCAATCAAATACTGTAGTAATAATTATTTATTATCTTTATTTTGTATCTTAAAATGTATACTATAGACGTTATTATTATTTTTAAATCAATAAAACTGGAGAGCATATCCTGTGGTTGGATCACCGAATGAACCATTTCGAGCGTATAGTAAGTTATGAGAGTTACCAATATTGGCAATTCACTAGAACTAACTAGATACAAAATAGATTTAAAAAAACACATTACTTGGCCTAAGAATTCATATAAGTAGATTTAGTAGCATTCATAAACTATCAGATAAGGCCATCTCTTTAGCTATAAAGTTATATGTTTGAATTCATATAAATAAAACCTTAATTGGAAAACCTCAAATTGGATGAAGAAATAAAAATTAATATGTACCACATTATACTGTAAAAATGGAAATGATCCATTAATCTTAATTATCCGAGCTAAGGTAGGTGGTAAGAAGAAAAACCTATTGAGATGTATACTCTAATTTTGGTAGTGAGTCCGCTGTGCAAGGTCTTTTATCCTACCAATCTACTACTATACAAGAGAATTATGGTACACAATAAGGCCTTCCAAAACAGGCTTTCAACCAAAATAATGCCATAACAATACCCGACCTGGAAAAGGTAAATAAGGAAAATAAAAGGTACCCGTCTTACAATTTTACTAACACACTGTAAAACTGGCTATAGCGCGCCCGTAGTAATTTGACCCCTGAGTAAAATAGTCCAAAAAATGGTTAACTAGATGAGACTGACGTCTTTGCCCACCTGCTCATTGGTGCGGGGAATTAACACTACTAGTGTACTTAATCTGGTATTGAACTATCGTGTACCAGAATAGTTATTATTATTAGCACCGCGTCTTACTACCCGTTCTAATGTGTAATGGTAGGGTGATTGTGGGATGAAATGAAGGACCTACAGTTTAACGTGGAATCCGAACCACGGTGGAGGCCTGGCATTCCTCACATTCACAAGATGTCTTGTCAGAGGTGAAGGAAGGGTTTGGTAATCAGATACATCTTTGCCGGGACCGAGGATTGAAACCCGGCCGCCAGCATAGAAGTCTGACACCTTACCCCTGGACCGCCAGGTCACCTCAGAACAAATATAATCACGCTAGTCCTCAACTTATTCCACAAGTTTGACTATCTAGTAAAAAGGCTTCCTACACGTTTCAGTGGGCTAACGGTCTAAGGCGTCACCTTCGCATTAGACTGGCCTGCTAATAACGGGAAGATTTGGGTTCGAATCCAGGTCAGGTTTACTGAGGGTGAGTTTTCCTAAATCGTTTCCCAGTGTCCTTCCACGCAAATGCATGTAGATTATCTCTAAAAAAAATCCTTCCTCGTCCCTTCCCCATTACAGTAATAAATTTATCATATATTCGTGTAACCTGAAGAGGTGATAAGACGCGGTGATAAAAAATAAATTAAACAGCCTCCCGTTCGTTACTTGACCATAATTGGTCTCACATATCGCAATGAAATCAGTCTGTTTTAAAAGAATTATATTTTCTATACGAGACCAAGTATTTATTTTCCACGGTTAATATTGATACTGTAACAAGATTTCTGTGAGCTTTTAATTTGTTGACCCTCTTTGTTCTCTATATATTCATCCTTGTTTAGCAGGAATGCAGCCAGACTCACTGTCAGGGGGATTAGAGGGGACAAGGGGGAGCATATTTAAAGGAAAAGAGACACGTTTAGTAGAGTTTAGGCTCAGTTTTTTTCGAATCCAGTTGTCTTATAAATACAGGATCCCATACTCTTTACTGTGACCCCTATATATACAAGATCAGCGATCAGCAAGGAGGTGCCAATCCAAATCGAGGCTAGCCAAGTGAGTGGACTGGCGTGTCCGGGCTAGCGTGCCCGGGAGTGGGCGGCGTGATCAGTGTAAGGGCCAGCGTGTCCAGCGAGTGGGCCAGCGAGTGAGCTTGCGAGTCCAGTGTGTAGGTCTGCGTGTGTCGTGCGCGTGGACCAATGGCAGCTTAAGTGCACGACACGGTTGACAAAGACATTGGTTGCTATTTATTGTGAACTACGTTAAAAATGAACATTTTAGTGACTGCTTTAAATATTTGAATAGTTATTATGTGTTTGATAGTTATTAATTTGTGTATTGAATTTGATTATATTTTATGTGTTCTTATTAATTTATTCATTTACAGGCTTTATTACGACTCTTTAGTGAGTATTTTCAAATCTTGTTTAATCAGCAAGGTACCCCAATATTCTTAATACAACTCGCGGTTCACACGGTGACGTTTGAACAGCCCACGACCTCCCGTGAATTCACCAGCATTTGCTTGAGAAGAAAATGATGAACCACATTGTTGAAAGGAAAAATCTCTGGACATTCTGCCGGGATTCATATCTCAGCTTCGGATTAGTTATAAACGAGAAGGCTGAGCTACAGTTCAAATTTGATAGTAAAGCAGCTATAAAAGTCACTACTTTCACGTGTTAATACGCCAAGCCGCGTGATCCGTAACCGTCACTTTGGATATTCTCAGTAGCTACGAAATAACACTAATAATATAGTAGAATTATATCAATGTTTACCACCAAAAAAAATGTTCTTAAAAGTTTCTTCCTACCAAAATGATATCATAGCCCTACCAGTTTGCTCCAAAATAAAAGTAATTAACTATCAGATATAGGGAAATAACTTGTTGCAAGCGCATTTAGGACGTGAAATGGACTTGGAAGTAATGTGTAGTGACGGGAGTGTGTTCCAGAAACGCCCATCAAAAAACCCCCCCTCGCTCTAGTCGGCATTCCCCACCACGTCAACAAAACACAATGGGGTTTGTGAGGAATGTTCCTCCTACTGGAGACGTAACCAAAAGAATAATAAACCCTGGACGTTAACATCGAGGCCACGCTAGTTTGTTTTTTAAAAAAAATGTACACCCCACAGCTGGTTCAAGAGTGGATGAGATGAAAAGCAGGGCGTCTCCAAAGAAGTTGTTTCTGTTGATATTGGCAACCTCTTTGGCCGCTCCCTCTAATAGCCAATAATTTAAAATATACGAGCTCTTTTTTATGGCAGAATGGAAGGAAACGCAAGTTAAGATAAATATTTATTCATTTTCTATAAATTTTTTAAAACTAAAATCAAGTGTTTAGTGTTCAGTTCAAATTTACGCATAGGCCTATATTAATTTTAACAGTTTTAGAACTTTCTCCATGCGCAGAGAAGTATTTGAACAGAACGTTTTTAAATTAGGGGAAAAATTCCTTTTCAAATTCCGCGATGACCACGACAGATATCTAATACTGTTGAGAAGACTGACTATATGACCCACTTCAGTGACCGCATGGTCTAAGGCAGGGTTTTCAAACTGGGATCCACCATAGTTATCTCATGCATCGTGAGGCAGTTTTATAATAGTCTTTATTGTTTTTCACACTATAAAATGGCACCTGTAATGATTAGGTTTGCCAATTTTCTGAATAAAGGACATTTGCTAAAGATGCAGTCAGAATATGTGATGTTTTCCGATTGTTTTATATTTTAATACTTGTAAAATTTAACTGTTTTTTTAATGTCCATAATACTCGTATTAGTGTAAAAAATATTTATGAGGGCTTCATAATATTTTTTTTTCTAATACAAAGGTCCCTTCGTTATACAAAGTTTGGAAACCACTGGTCCAAACTATCACTATCACTAGAGTGAACTGCTGCTGGTGATGATGATGATGAGGATATCGAAGTTCGAATCCAGATCGGGTCTTCCTAATTGGTTTTCCACACTCCTTACATGTAAATCCAGGCACATGTCCTCTAAATTCGTTTCTTATACCGTAACAGGCTGGCGTAATTTTACACAAGTGTATAACCCGAACGGTATTAAAATGCAGTGTTATGAAAAACTCTAGCCTAGCACTTTGTAGAAAATTAAAATAAACGTATCTACAGGAGCAATAGTTTATATTTTTTAGTCGAAGAAATTTTTGCTTTAAAAACTGCAAAAATTGACCTTAACACGTGATCTCTTCCATTCCTCTTTTTTTATATAATTCTGTCTCTAGTATATTTATCTCAGTATTCAGCCCCACTGTTCTCTTGAGGGGAAATATAATCACTGGTCACGCGGTCTGAGGCATTAGACCCGCATTGCACTTGACTGCACACCGAATCATGGCCTGGGTGTATTGGGGAAGTTTCCTACACCCTATTCTCTATACGTTAATGGGGAAATATTTTATATAATCGTTGCTTTTTAAAATTATGTGTGTTGAGCTCACAACCAAAAATAGTTGGCACAAAGATCTTATACATTACGCTTAATAAATAGTAAACCTTTTGAGCAAAATAGTGAATATTTCAGTTCAAACCAAAAGTAAAATACTTTTTTTAATTTATGAAGATAGTTACATTTTTTATGCTGCATTTGATTTCACAATACGATCACAATTCATTATTATTGACCAGTACATTTTTATCATGATTAATTGTGCAAGATCTGCAAAATGATTTGAAAAAAAGATTTAATATACAACACAATTAATGCAAAATAACTTCTAAAGGTTTAAAAATTGTACCAAGTTTTATGTATTAAGTACAATAAAGAACAAAGGCAGAATTTTCCCATCTCACATCTTTTCCAGTAGCAAACATAATATTTTTTATTTTGGAAAATTAGTTATAAAAACTATCAATATTTTTTTTTAATTGCACATCTTTCTACGCGCATATAATTATACTAATGAGGTAGTAATGAGTAGAATAATTTAAAGGAAACATATTCACATTTGCGAGAAGGAAAGTTGAAACCCATTTATGAAAAAATCCCCCTCAGTATATCTGACCGAGATTTGAATCTAGACCTCCCCGGCATCGGCAAACCAGACTATATAATCTTCACCGGTTCAGGGAGGTACTGTAAACATATTTTTTTATAAGTTAATAAGTTTTTCACAAAAGGGT
>CABFOW010000122.1:88406-109818 GCA_902141385.1 Timema californicum
CCGCATTATTATTTTCAACACACATATTGAGGAATCATCATAGACTCTATCATAATATATGAGTGACTATCGACATTTTTATGAGGAATAAATTAAATTTTCAAAATAAAATATAGCCTATGCTACTCGCTGATAATGTAGCTTTATATTGGCTAAATAATTTGTAAAATCGGTCCAGTAGTTTTTGAGTTTATCCATTACAAACAAAAAATCAAATATTTCCTCTTTATAATATTAGTATAGAAGTATATATATATATAAATAACATGTTCAGGCTATACGCATAAAACTGTACATACTAATTACGCTAGTTAATTAGGGATGAGAACGGTTGCATTTAAAATATGTGTTGGGTGGCGTGGTTGTCTAGGGGTAAAGTGTCAAACTTCTGTGTTGGGGGTCCGGGGCTCAATCCTCGGTCCCGGCACAGATTTATCTGATTACCAAACTCTTTCTTCACATCTGGCGTGTATTAATCTCAACTTGTGAATGTGTGAAATGCCAGGCCTCCACCGTGGTTCGGATCCCACGTTTCATCTCACAATCACCCTACCATTAGCGTGTGTATAACCCAAATGGGTAGTAAGACGCGATGCTAATAATAAATAATAATAATAAAAATTAGTGTACCCGTATTTGCGCGAAGAAGAATTGTAAGCCATTTAGGAAAATCCACCCTCAGTACATCCTTCTGGGTTCGAATCCCGATCTCCCTGTTATCGGCAGTCTAGCCTATTGCGAGAGTAACGCCTTCTTAGACTATACAACCACCAAAGCAGGTGGGTCTTTAGTTCCCTCAAAACGAGTTCTGGTTCAGATACTCGAAATAATACACCATCCCGTTAAATAACTTGTGTATTATAACGAGTACTGGCGTTAAAATGTTCAAATGAAAAACAAAAATCACTTAGGTCGTTACTAATAATTGTTCTGTTTAGTTTTAAAAAAAGTCTAAGTTCTAGGGCCGAGTCATGGTACTACGAATATACAAGCGTGCGAATCCCTAAGGTCAGCCGAGGGAGGGGATGACGTCAAAATAGAACCTACAGACTAGCAAGCGCAATTGGTTTATGCCTTTAAAAGAAGAAAATGTATCATGAATGCACTTCCTTCCAAATGAAAGACCGACAATTCAATCTTGTAGTTAAATGTCCCGAACACCCCTCGGTGGCGTAGTTAGCTGACGCGCTAGTTTCGTGTTGATCTAAACTGCCGAGGATGGGGAGATCGAGGTTCGAATCCCGGTCAGGTTTTCCTAAATGGTTTTCCACTCTTCCTCCAAGCAAATGCGGGTTTACTTTCTCTAAATTCATCCTTGCCAATGTTTAATCCATTAGCGTAGTTAGTACTTAAGAGTATAAACCCGAACGTATAGTTAGACGCTGTGCTAAATAAATAAAAAAAAATTTTTTGCGAAATTTCCTGCGTTTTTCCTTCTTTTTTTCGAACACAAGAAATTACCGGCATTTTCCCGGATTTCCAGGTGTACGTAACCAATTATTCTAAAGAAAAAAATACTCAATCTTAGCACTAAAAAGTATACAATCTGTGTAATAGGACAAACCCATTATATCATTTTAAAATTTTTGGACCACCTTCTTACACTATAAGCAAACTAGGATCTCCAAGCAAACCCCAGCCCTAGATGCGATTCCCTGATTTTCATAGGAAACCCATTTTATAAAATATAAATATTTTTTGCGGCCAACATTTATATTGTTTATTAGTGCTATTTTATAGTTATTGATAATATCTATCAAAAGTGACCGATGTAGAGATCACATGACTTTACATATGGAAACGTGAAAATAAAACTAGCGTAGTTTCTAGCTGTAAAATAACGATCGGGGCTTCCTATGAAAGTCAGGGTATAGTTCCTCTTCAAGCAAGGTTTGCACCCTGCCCCCCCCCCCCGCCCCCGAACCTCTACAGGGTGATGATCGTGACCCCAGCTCCAAGCGAACAGCTCTCCACGCAAGGAAATAGCGATTACATTACAGACCCTTCCGTGTCACAGCTGGGGGTCGGTTCTCCCCTAGCCCTCAGAGGATTAGGATGCATCTGCCCTAGAACATTCTGGACACGAAGCAGTCTCCACCCCACGCGTGCAACAACGAAAACAGTTTTTTTCAGCGTAGGGATAAGTTACTAGCAGTCTTCATAGGTATGGTTTTATCTGACAGCTAGAAAAGTTATTACTATTTATCTTCTTTCATGCATTTCTACGTCAAGTCATGCGATATTTAGCTATCATTTATTGTTGTTATATTCATCAATACCTATAAAATAACACTAAGAAAAGAACAACCCCTTAACTTCATTGGTAGCGTATCTGCTTACGAAAGGCTCTCGGGTTCAATTCCATGCACAGTCAAAACATTCCTGAAATGTGAGTTTCTCCTTTCACAGTGATGAATTAACGCCCAGGTGTTGGGCGTTGAGTCTATTCTAGATTTAAGTTGTTTTATAAGTCGTCTGCTGATATAATCAGTCGGTCCAGGAAGTGCACGTTGAATACCTAAAATAAAATAAATAAATAAATGCAAAACCATAAAAAAACAGTAAATAAAATATGCATCAATGGTCCTATGATTTAACACGTCACTCTCGTATTAGACGTGATTGTCGGAGACGGGGAGATTTTAGGTTCGAATCTCGTTTGAGTGTAGTCTACTGAGGGTATTTTTCCTAATTGCTTTATCACTCACTGAGCGAAAATACTTTCCTTTAAATTCTAAGTTTCCCAACCCTATTCGACTAGAGAAATTAATGTATCTGTATAAGCCTAAAGGTTACTACGACAGTGAAAAAAGTAAAATGTTATCAATTTTAGCAAACACATCTTTAAAGGGGTTTTTTTAATTAAAAAAATTGGACTGTGGCTATGTTTAAAATAAAGTCCACACAAAAGTGGTCTCATACACTAGACAACGGCAACCATTTTGATATAGCAGACCATATTAAAACAAAATTGATGAAATTGTGGCGGATCGGACCCCTTTTTATGTGAGATTTTGGCGAATTGGGTTCCGTCGATTCAACTAGAAGGAAATGTAAACAGGTAGAATGGGCACTTCATAGTAGGTAGAATTAATTAGTGAAATATTAATTGTAAATAAATACAACAAAATTCCAGCAGACTTTAGATCAGTATAAGAGAACTTATGCTACTTCGTACAGTACATCCGGGGTGAAATTAATTAGTAGTGAGAGGGGTTAGGTTAGGTTAGGTGAGTACAGGTTAGCATTTCCCAATGGGCGTCAAACGATTAATCGCATTTATCGGTTCATCGCACCTAGCACTTGTATCGATTCATCGCACCCAATCACAGGTAGAACAGATTTATTAAGTTTTGAGTAAACACATTTTTTTTTCAATAATTGGTTTGTTAACTTCAATTCATACGTTGGCGTATGCTTACAGATACACACTAATCTTTATTTAATTGAAAAACCTAACCTAACCTAACCTAAGCAACAGGCAAAGAGACAGGTGCGATGAATCAATGTACTTTGACCTCCTGAGGACCTCATGATGTGCGATGAGTCGATTTGAAATACCCACCCTCCTAAACAAAAGGATGCGATGAACCGATCTACGCCGTTCCGAATCACCTTTGGGTGAGGGGAAATCGTGGTGCAGTGCCCAATACATCTTGAGGAAGAAAGGGATGCAGGGATTGGGAGTAAATGTTACTGACGGAGCCTGGAGTGAAAAGCAGCACTTATTCAACCTATGATCTTATTGATATTATTTATCAAAAGTGACAGCTTCACATCACATGACCAGACGTAAAGTATTAATATTATTATTAGCACCTCTTCTTACTACCCGTATGGGTTATACGCACTTACACTAATGTGTGATGGTAGGGTGATTGTGAGATGAAATGGAGGACCTACAGTTTTAACGTGGAATCCGAACTACGGTGGAGGCCTGGCATTCCCCACATTCGCAAGATGTCTTGTCAGAGGTGAAGGAAGGGTTTGGTAATCAGATAAATCTGGACGTAAAGTAGATCTAGTAAATTTTCTAGCTGTCAGATCAGGCATATCTTATTAAAATATAACTGTACATAAACATAAATTATTTATTTTCATCGGTGTTTTGGAGAGATAGAAATGGAAATCAGATAGAGACGAACAAAAACAAACAACATTTAAAGGTGTGTCTAGAAACGTGACACACATCAACGCCGAAATGCGTGGAGCCAATGTGTGTCAAGATTGTGTTGGTAAGTCATTCAGTTTCCAGTCCGACTAACATCGGTAGTGAGAGAGACAATGGTGTCGGGAGGATCTCCCAAGTGAATACTAATTAGGCCATGCTTACCTTCTATACACGTGCTTACCACGTGGACAAGCCCAACTCTAGCGCCCAGAGCCTGTTTACTAACAACGTGTATACCCTGTTTTGGTAGGAAGGTCATTCTGGAAGAAATTATTTCGTACCAGAGTCCTACAGATTAGTAGTATTGTGGAAGGATACAATGCCTTCCAGAACGCACTTCCTAAAAAAAATCAGGGCACACAAAGAGAGATTTCAAGGCTTGTACAGTAGCCCCATGGCTTCTTTGGTGCTGACTGACAGCTCACAGCTGACAGCTTAAAGCTTTGAAAAGTTACCAGACCAAATTATGTATCACTACGCCAAACCATATGATCTGCAAAACACATGTGTTTAGCAGCTGTCACTTCTGACAGTCAACATTTAGGTATATACCTAAATTTTGACCGTCAGAAGTCAGCTGTTAGCTGTCAGTCAGCACCAAAGAAGCCATGGGGCTACTGTAGTTTATAAAAGGTAAGGTTAGCAAAAATAATGTCAAGTTTAAGAAATGATACATCCGCAAAAGGAATAGATATCAAACTCCCCAGTTAATAGACAGTATAGGAATAAGCTCTTGAACATATACATACGTCAAGTCTTGGGATTTGCAGCTACCATTTTTGGTGGATATTATCAATAGCTATAAGATAATACTAATAAATTAGTAAAATATTATCATTATTGGCCACAAAAGATATGGTTGTATTTTCTAATCGGGCATTAATTTTTCAATTAAAATTGGTCTGTATAATTATTTCCGCCACAAATACAATTTGAGAAAAAAATAGTGTATTTTATCATTGATTTGTGCTATTTCAATCAATTACCATCCCTTCCAAGGCGAATTTTCTGAACTTACCAATTATATCGGCGCTAGACTTACAAACTAGCTTAACAGACGCAAAATCCATTAAACCCATCGTTCATCATTGTGAAAAGTGAAGTTCCCAAATTAATTTACGACAGATGCACATAAAGTTTAAATAGTTCTAATTCTAAAAAACATGTTTGTGTGAAAAGTATGTTTTAATATAATAGCTTATAAATAAGTATCGTAGATCTTTGAATCCCTCAGGAAAACATATTTTAAGATAGTTTCGACATAAAATTAAACAAATAATTTAATGACGACATTCAAGTGAATTAACATTACACCGTTTTTTGTGTGTTAGTGCACTTACTGTGCCGTTCAAGCTTTTAGCATTATTATGCTAATGTAATTTAATTATAAAGGTAGAATTTATAAGAAATGTGTCTTTGTTTGCGTGCTGAGAGAGAGAAAAAGAAAGAAAGAAAACTAATTTAGGGAAGAAAATTAGTTACACTCCTCCGAGGTTCAAAACCCAACCTCCCAGTCAACAGAAAACTAAACCATACGATGCCAACGCCTTATCCCAAGTGTCCACCGATGCAGATTGTCTAAAGTAAGATATTGTAACAAGATTAGAGTCTGGCAGCGGGACCGGCCTGTTCTCGTTGTTGTCCCTTGTATCTGCGCTCCTTGTTATCTCTGTCTCCCTCCTTGTCTGGCGGGTGGGCGGCGACCTTCTCGCTTGACTGGAGGATCAGAGGGGCCGAAGGGGTAAGGGGGGGGAGGACGGAGACAAGTCTAGAGGGGTCTAGATCCTTTTTATTCTAGAAGTGGAGGATTCCAGACCCTCAGCTCTCACCACCCCTATAAATACAAGCTCAGCGGTAGCCTCAAGGCAGTTCTTGGCTCGCGACTGAAGAGTCCGGGAGTTCGTGTGGCGCGTGCCGCGGTAGTGTGTACGGCATGGGAGTGGACCGGCGTGTCCAGTGAGCGGACCTGCGTGTCCAGTGAGCGGACCTGCGTGTCCAGTGTGTGGACCTGCGTGTCCAGTGAGCGGACCTGCGTGTCCAGTGTGTGGACCTGCGTGTCCAGTGAGCGGACCGGCGTGTCCAGTGTGTGGACCTGCGTGTCCAGTGAGCGGACCTGCGTGTCCAGTGTGTGGACCTGCGTGTCCAGTGAGCGGACCGGCGTGTCCAGTGTGCGGACCTGCGTGTCCAGTGAGCGGACCTGCGTGTCCAGTGTGTGGACCTGCGTGTCCAGTGAGCGGACCGGCGTGTCCAGTGTGTGGACCTGCGTGTCCAGTGAGCGGACCTGCGTGTCCAGTGTGTGGACCTGCGTGTCCAGTGAGCGGACCGGCGTGTCCAGTGTGCGGACCTGCGTGTCCAGTGAGCGGACCTGCGTGTCCAGTGTGTGGACCTGCGTGTCCAGTGAGCGGACCGGCGTGTCCAGTGTGCGGACCTGCGTGTCCAGTGAGCGGACCTGCGTGTCCAGTGTGTGGACCGGCGTGTCCAGTGAGCGGACCGGCGTGTCCAGTGTGTGGACCTGCGTGTCCAGTGAGCGGACCTGCGTGTCCAGTGTGTGGACCTGCGTGTCCAGTGAGCGGACCGGCGTGTCCAGTGTGCGGACCTGCGTGTCCAGTGAGCGGACCTGCGTGTCCAGTGTGTGGACCTGCGTGTCCAGTGAGCGGACCGGCGTGTCCAGTGTGTGGACCTGCGTGTCCAGTGAGCGGACCTGCGTGTCCAGTGTGTGGACCTGCGTGTCCAGTGAGCGGACCGGCGTGTCCAGTGTGTGGACCTGCGTGTCCAGTGAGCGGACCTGCGTGTCCAGTGTGTGGACCTGCGTGTCCAGTGAGCGGACCGGCGTGTCCAGTGTGTGGACCTGCGTGTCCAGTGAGCGGACCTGCGTGTCCAGTGTGTGGACCTGCGTGTCCAGTGAGCGGACCGGCGTGTCCAGTGTGTGGACCTGCGTGTCCAGTGAGCGGACCTGCGTGTCCAGTGTGTGGACCTGCGTGTCCAGTGAGCGGACCGGCGTGTCCAGTGTGTGGACCTGCGTGTCCAGTGAGCGGACCTGCGTGTCCAGTGTGTGGACCTGCGTGTCCAGTGAGCGGACCGGCGTGTCCAGTGTGCGGACCTGCGTGTCCAGTGAGCGGACCTGCGTGTCCAGTGTGTGGACCTGCGTGTCCAGTGAGCGGACCGGCGTGTCCAGTGTGCGGACCTGCGTGTCCAGTGAGCGGACCTGCGTGTCCAGTGTGTGGACCTGCGTGTCCAGTGAGCGGACCGGCGTGTCCAGTGTGCGGACCTGCGTGTCCAGTGAGCGGACCTGCGTGTCCAGTGTGTGGACCTGCGTGTCCAGTGAGCGGACCGGCGTGTCCAGTGTGCGGACCTGCGTGTCCAGTGAGCGGACCTGCGTGTCCAGTGTGTGGACCTGCGTGTCCAGTGAGCGGACCGGCGTGTCCAGTGTGCGGACCTGCGTGTCCAGTGAGCGGACCTGCGTGTCCAGTGTGTGGACCTGCGTGTCCAGTGTGTGGACCGGCGTGTCCAGTGTGCGGACCTGCGTGTCCAGTGAGCGGACCTGCGTGTCCAGTGTGTGGACCTGCGTGTCCAGTGAGCGGACCGGCGAGTCCAGTGTTCGTGTATTGCGGGTCATCGCCGTGTATCGTGCGTGAGACAAGTGACTTTTGTTATCCTTTTAGAATACTGTGTTAATGAACATTTTTGTGACTGTCTTTTAAATATTTGAATAGTTATTAGGTGTTTTATAGTTGTTAATTTGTTTATTTAATTTACTTATATTTTTATGTGTTCTATTAGTTTATTAATTTACAGACTTGATTAAGACTCGTTTTATTTTATTTTATGACTTGTTTAGTTGTAATTAGTTTATATGTACAGTTAATCGGTGTGTGTACATAGTGATAATTTTAATAATTAAAACTTTGAATATTCCGCGGGCATTTCCATTCGTGTTTGGTCGGCAGCATACCCCAATATCTTTAAAAGAATTCGTGGTTCACACGTCCACGTGTGAACGGCCTGTGACCCTCCCAGGTCACGTGCGCCCCCCACGTTACAATATTATAAAAAAAAAGCGTTTGTATGGCGATATCCCCCTCTAATGACCTTGGAACTATAGCAGCATATCGTTTAACCAAACAAGAACATTGACACTAATCCGATGTTTGTATCTAAACGAGTAAGGAGTGTGTGAGTATTATATTTTTTACTGTGTAAGCCGTGACTTTATTTACGGCAATAAAGTTACAAGAAGATTGAACAACAATAGCTTGTTTGGAGTCACGCTCCGGCCATGTTTACTGTTGTCCATGATGGCAACAGGAATGTACTGGTGAGCCGCCAAGAGGTGTCCAATAACAATAGTAAGGAGTCAACTATCGACAATGTACTGGTGGGCCGCCAAGAGGTTTCCAATAACAAGAGGACTGCGTCTCACGATCGACATTAATGAAGCGAAGGGCCGCCAAAAGGTGTCCAATAACAATAGTAAGGGGTCAACTATCGACAATGTACTGGTGGGCCGCCAAGAGGTTTCCAATAACAAGAGGACTGCGTCTCACGATCGACATTAATGAAGCGAAGGGCCGCCAAAAGGTGTCCAATAACAATAGTAAGGGGTCAACTATCGACAATGTACTGGTGGGCCGCCAAGAGGTTTCCAATAACAAGAGGACTGCGTCTCACGATCGACATTAATGAAGCGAAGGGCCGCCAAAAGGTGTCCAATAACAATAGTAAGGGGTCAACTATCGACAATGTACTGGTGGGCCGCCAAGAGGTTTCCAATAACAAGAGGACTGCGTCTCACGATCGACATTAATGAAGCGAAGGGCCGCCAAAAGGTGTCCAATAACAATAGTAAGGGGTCAACTATCGACAATGTACTGGTGGGCCGCCAAGAGGTTTCCAATAACAAGAGGACTGCGTCTCACGATCGACATTAATGAAGCGAAGGGCCGCCAAAAGGTGTCCAATAACAATAGTAAGGGGTCAACTATCGACAATGTACTGGTGGGCCGCCAAGAGGTTTCCAATAACAAGAGGACTGCGTCTCACGATCGACATTAATGTAGCGAAGGGCCGCCAAGAGGTGTCCAATAACAATAGTAAGGAGTCGACTATCGACAATGTACTGGTGGGCCACCAAGAGGTGACATAACAATAGTAAAGAGTCAACTATCGACAATGTACAGGTGGGCCGCCAAGAGGTGTCCAATAACAATAGTAAGGAGTCAACTATCAACAATGTACTGGTGAGCCGCCAAGGTGTGTCCAATAACAATAGTAAGGAGTCAACTATCGACAATGCACTGGTAGGTCACCAAGAGGTGACAGATGCATGCATTGTTTGAAAGCTAACCCGTAGTAAAACCAGATAGCAACAAGTGTGCAAGTGAGGGAAGGAGGATGAAGAATGGTGGAAGGACAGGGGAAGATAGAAGTATTTTACTAAACAGATCCAGCAACAGGCTGGAATCAGTTCATGATGACGATGATGATAAGTCCAATAAAATAACATTCTTAGAATAGAGAATCATCTTTACATCGTTCTAGAGTAAAATGAGTGGAATTATAAACCTCCTTGTGATTTATAACAACCTGTCACGCAACGAAGACTGTTAATAATAATTTGAGTGGCACAGTTTATAAACTATGAACGAAACATGTGAAACGTTCATCGCGGTTGGGTAATATTCTAATGAGTTGACTAATCACTTTACATATACCTCATATTTACATGCACTAATTAATTCATTGATTGGTCCTCATACCTTATTTACCACCTATATATCGTCATGCCCTTAGACTTGTAAGATGCGTGTCAACAGTAGACGAGAAAGGAGAGACTGACTTAGTAGTCAGACTAGAGGCCATGACGGCGCGTACCGCTAAACTAATTACATTCGTTTCGTTGAAATGACGACACACGACACATCTAGTGCATTTATAAAGTACTGTATTTTACTGTATATAAGACATACTCACCCGTGTCGAGTAGACAGAAGCGCAGAATTTTTAAATTTTATTTTTAGCACCGCGTTCGGTTTATACGCTTACACACTTATTAAGCCAATGGTCTTAAAGATTAGGGAGATTACATTTATAAGAAGTGTAGACGCATTTGCGTAGAGGTGGAGTAGAAAGCCATTTTGGAAAAACCACCCTTAGTACACCTGACCAAGATTCGAACCTCTATCTCCCCGTCATCGGCAGTCAAGTCTACTGCGAAAGTAGTGCGTTAGACCACGCGGTCACAAAAGCAGGTAGCGGTCAAATTACCACCGAAACTATACCCTCAATTTGATACGCACAAAAACACCGTAATCCGTTCGACACTATCGATATTTATAGATATTAAAAAAGGACTTTATTTTTTGTCTGCCGAATAAAATCGGCGTCAAGGATACTAAAAAAATTTCGAATGATTAATGCAACTTTGCTTTCAAGTTTAATTTTCAAAGGTATTGGCTTTATGATACATTAACGCTACAAAAATGAGAGTAGTGTTTTGCTTTTTCTTGACAACGTTGCCACCCTCAGGGTAGCAAGTATATTATCATTATTATTATTATTATTAGCACCACGTCTTACTAACAGTTCGGGTTGTACGCACTTCTTTTAATGTATAATGATAGGGTGATTGTGAAATTAAATGGAGGACCTACAGTTTAACGTGGAATCCGAACCACGGTAGAGGCCTGGGGTAGCAAGTATAAACATAAACTAACAACATATACTTAGGCCTATATACACGAGCATTTCAATTCAATTATGTTTCAAAAGAATATGATAATAAATTACTTTAGAATAGGAGCCAAGAGACTTTTATTTTATCCCTTCTCAAATAAATCTACAGCCAAATTTTATTGGAAGGGTCCTTGAGAAATTGAACGTATATTTTTTTCACTAATCATTAATAACAATTTACTATAGTATTCTGTTATTTTATAGGTATTTATAATATATATCAAAAGTAATGGCTGCAGCTCACATGACTTGACGCTCTTCATGCTGTCAAATAAGGTTCTTCCTAGGTAAAAAAAGGAGTTCAATTTTTATAAGACGGGTCTCATCTGACAGCTATAAAAGCTACTAGAACTACTTTCACGTATTAATATTTCAGGTTGTGTATTCTGCAGCTGTCATCTTTGATATATACCTGTAAAATAACAAAAAGGATAATATATTAAATATTATTTATTTTCCCCACAAAAATAAGTTTTTATTCCTACCAAAATAATACTATAGGCAACTGAGATGCTAATTATCCCGGAGTGATAGAATGGTGCATTAAAACAGAAGAACCCTCACCGCGGTCAGAGTTGTGTTACGCAAAAACAGCTGCGCCTCGAGTTTAAGATAATTCCCAAAGGTGCGGAACAGAATGCGCCTTAGTCTGCCACGGTGGTGTCGTACACAGCTGTAGGAAGGTTAGGCTATCATCCAGGCGAAATAGTAATAGTCTTATGGAGAACAATACGGCCATTTCCACTTCATGGGGAAACACTTTGATATGAAGTAACTTTTTTTTGTTAGCACTGCATCTTACTACGCGTTCGGATTATACGCTTATCCTCTAAACACGCTAATGGTTTTGGGGATGATGGTTATATTTATAGGAAGTGTATCTGCATTTGCGTGGAGGGAAAGTGAAAAACCACCCGATCAAGATTCGAACTTCAAGCTGCCCATCATCGACAATCTAGTCTACTTCGAAAGTAAGGTGAGCTGTAGTCCAGAGGTAAGGTGTCGGACTTCTGTGCTGGGGTCTGGAGTTAAATCCTAGGTCCCGGCGCAGATTTATCCGATTACCAAACCCTTCCTTCCCCTCTGGTAAGATGTGTATTAATCACAACTTGTGAATGTGGGGAATGCCAGGCCTCCACCGTGGTTCGGATTCCACATTAAACTGTAGGTACACATTAAACTGTAGGTCCTCCATTTCATCTCACAATCACCCTACCACTACACATTAGCGTAAGTGCGTATAACCCGAATGGTTAGTAAGACGCGGTGCTAATAATAATACTACTACTTCAAAAGTAGCGTCCTAGACCATGCGACCACCGAAGCGTGTTTTTATTTTATTATTGATATAACATCGTATTAATAGATTATATTAAAAGTTACACGTTGCATATCACATTATGTATAAATATATCAACATTATTTAGTAAAGTAGTCCCATGGCTTCTTTGGTGCTGAGTGACAGCTCGCAGCTGACAGCTTATGGCTTTGAAAAGGTACCAGACCAAATTATGTATTCCTACGCCGAACCATATGATCTGCAAAAACATGTGTTTAGAAGCTGTCACTTCTGACAGTCAAAATTTAGTTATATACCTAAATGTTGACTATTCTGAAAATTGAAAAATGACACCTGGACACGGGAATCGAACCCGGGACCTTCGGCTTAGTACGCCAATGCTCTTACCACTGAGCTATCCAGGATTCGTCTCGTGCCCATGGTCATTCTTCACTCATAGTTTAAGGCAGAGTCTAAATGTTGACTGTTAGAAGTCAGCTGTGAGCTGTCAGTCAGCACCAAAGAAGCCATGGGGCTTACTGTAGCTTGTATTATTTATATTAGGACTGTACAAATCCGAAACTTAGCTAAGTCATTAGTGTGTCTATCTACTGAGCTAAGGGTCCCAGGTTCGATTCAAAACATGGCCGAAAGAAGTAATCATTGGGGAAATGTGGGTTTACCCTTTCACATTGATACATTGACGAGCGAGGACTGTATTCTGTGCCTGTCATAGTCTTAAGTTGATTATAAGACATATGAAGAAACGACAGTTCTAACAAGCCGGTAGTGGTGAATATATGGCTCGAATAAAAAATTGATCCAGAGCAAAGTCTGGAAACAGTGCGTGACTGTACAATGTAGGCTTACGTATATTGAAGAATTAACGTGTTTTATTTTTAACACAAACCTACCCCAGTACGAGAATAAAAAGCAATTTACTGTAACCCAAGGAGGCGTATTAAATAAACAACCCTGAGGTCAATATTATTTATATTCTAAAATAGCTCGTGATCCGCATAAGCTGTCACACGGTTAAAGACATCAGGCTTGCAATAAAATAGATTACCGGTGACAGAGAGGTCAAGGTTCGATCCCTTGATGAGGTGCACTTATTCCTGTGGTTTTCACATGCCCTCTCCAAGCTAGTATGGGTGGCCTTTCTCTAACCTACCCCCCTTATTCCTATCCCACAAATTAAGTCGCTAAATAACGCGCGCGTTAAAATATATAAGCCAGTGGTTCTCAAACTCCTTGCCTTGAGAGGGGGTGGGGTTTGTACTAAAGGAGGGCACCAAAAAGTGGATTTAGTTTCAGTACGATCAATGGTTCGCGAAAGATTAGGGGAGGGGGGAAATCAAGTGCGTCCACCTCCATGGTCGAGTGGTTAGGGTGCTGCTGTCCTCGAATAAATAAACCTTATCAAATGTAGTAATCTACCCACTTAATACTTTCATGTTAATTATAAATTGCGCAGACTTTTAACTGATCGAGAGGATATATTTTAACTAATTTAGTCCCTTCTACTTTTTTTTTTATCTAATCGACGTTTTTCAACCTAATGTACACAAAGAGAAAATTTCAAGGACACCTTTAGTTTGTACTTATCTTAATCTTCCTTGTCTATAATTGTCGTCCGAAGCTAAAAATAAGCGAACGATCTCATGCGAGTAGGAAAAGGTTAATTTAAAAATGTATTAAAAATGCATTTTTTTGGTCCAAATTTAATATTCCTATGTTATATGGTCATCACCTCAAGGTCAAGTCTTAATTTTGATCTTAGTGCAAAAATTGAGGGTGGTTTATTAATTATTGATTTTTGAAAGTTCCATGTTGTTTCGAGATTGGTTCTAACGATTCTGTTAAAAATGAATCTGGGAGTGTTTTATATAGTAAATATCACTGGATACTTGTTTTAAAGGAGGGAGAGGAAAATATTTAAAAGTATTTTACTGAAGACTAATTGTTGAAATCTCAAATATTTCAAAAAAGGGCTAAAACAATTTTGTCCAGGAATGGGTATTAGATAAGTGTTTTACATGATAAATTATGTGTTTTTTTAATTATAGAAATACTAATTTGATGTTAAGTTTAGTTACCGATGTTTTTAACCTTTACTGAGAACTGATCTTTAAAATCGTTGTTCATACTGTTTGAAAAAGTATTTACGATTGTGTCGTAACATTTATTTTAACTTTTGTAGAAGGGCGGGGAGCCGCTAATTTCATAATAAAAATAACGGAGACTGGGTGGGGCATAATGTAAATGTTCGGAAGCCTCCGGTATATATTAGAATAAAATTATGAACAATTAATTATTTCAGGCAATGATTGGAAGTAGTTTCAATGTAAGTAATGCTAAGAAGGGGACGGGCCAAAATGTTATCAAAACGTATCCGCCTGACTGTTTTAACATTATATGTCAGTGCTGACTAACATCACCTCAAATATATATAATCTAAGGAAACATAAGGATGCGGTTTAGGCCTAATACCAAAGAAATGCAACAGACTACTCTTTGAGAGAGAAAGTAATAAATCAACAATATGGTAATAAAAACTATTCCGTAAATCCGGTCGAGAATAAAATCCCGGCTAGCCGTGTGAAAAATGTCTACAACACTATTCTTTAGCGACCAATCTTGTTGGTTTAAAAGTGTAGTAATAAATATTTTATAGTGCTACGTGACATTTCGCATGTCCGAGAGATGTGATGGTCATGGTCCATAGTACACTACGGAGCTAGTGACAAATTAAAAAAAGCAATACAACTGCTTATCCTCTACACAGTACTCTCGACTTAACACGTACTGTTCAATATTCATAAAAAGGCCCTTTTAGAAAATACAAGCTTTTTTTAAGGTCAAAATTGATTTTAAAAATATATTATTGTTATTGGTGTTATTGAATTATTATCAAAGGTCACAGCTGCGGATCACATGTGGAAAATAATATAAAATATTTTTACTATTTCCACTTTAACATAAAGGCTTAATAGGTAGAGTTGAACAACCGATTATTCTTAAACGAAATTGAAGAAGCAACAATATTAGCAAAGGAAAAATAAAATATAGCATAGTGAGCATTTTAATCTTCGACAAAAAAATAATTTGAAATGTATTATAATTACTATCTAGATAAAAAGAATGATTTTATAAATCCGTGTGGTTGGAACATTATAGGCCAATATTTTTGGAACAAAGGACTCGTTTAGAAAGGGATGTCAGTTTGGAAAAAATATATATACACATATATATACACACATATATGAGGGTACTCGTTTGGAATAGGGTGCACGATTTGACCAAAGCACTCGTTTGTAACAAGTTGCATGATTGGGACAGTGTCCGTTTGGAACAGGATGCCCCTTTGTAAAAGGGTGCACTATTGCGACAAATCACACGTGTGAAGACTATGCCCGTTTGACACAGGTTAACCGATAAAAAAAATATACACTCGTTAAGAAGAGAATATCACTTTTAAATCGCATACCCAATTCTTATCTGTTAATTCAATTCTAGATATCTTGTTCCACATATTGACGGTTATTGTTATTCGATAGTCTACACACCTTGCACAGCTCCTTGAAAGACAACGGGGCCGCTCGATTCGTCCCGGTGTAATCGTCGCCCAGAATTGTAGCGGTGCATCTCACCCATCCTATGGACCGGGGCCAACACTCAGGTGGGGGACAAGCAAAATGATTCATACAATTTAGAGCGCCAAGCTTCCCTCTCGGACAATCTCTTGGTCGACATCCAAACACCTCTCTCCGGCTGCAGGTGGATCACCGGACAAAATTACCTTGGCTCTTGTCGCAAACTTTGATTAAAACACTTTGTTTATTATTATCAGCACTATGCTGGCAGCCGGGGTTCAATCCTCGGTCCCGGCAAAGATTTATCTGATTACCAAACCCTTCCTTCACCTCTGACAAGACATCTTGTGAATGTGGGGAATGCCAGGCCTCCACCGTGGTTCGGATTCCACGTTAAACTGTAGGTCCTCCATTTCATCTCACAATCATCCTACCATTACACATTAGCGTAAGTGCGTATAACCCGAACGGGTAGTAAGACGCGGTGCTAATAATAATAATATTATAAGCAGCATCGGAAAACCATCGCATCGATGACAAACGGACTAGGTGTCAGGGGTTGGAATCTTACCGGGATTACTGAGGTGTTTTTTTTACTAAATTGTTCCCTAGTCTCCCTCCACGCAAGTACGAGGACATTTCTTCTAAATCCTTATCTTCTGCAACCCTCTCATAAATAAAACTGTATCCACATATTTGTCGAAAATTGAAAGCAGTCAGCTTGAGTGGTGCAGCAATTTACAGGACAGTGGAAATGTATACTGAAATGCTTTGCAACGGAAACTAGAAACAGCTGACTCACAACAGATTTTATTTTCGAGTGGATAAAAAGCTCTTAAAAATCAATGCCACGGTGGATGTATTCAAATTATTTGATTGTGTCGCTAAACAAAGACAACGAAACACATACACACTCTTTTCCATTCAACGAGTTATTTAAAATCATTTCGCGACAGTCAAATCAGCTGTCTGCTTGTATCTCGCTTTGCAGGCACATGCGCATTGATTTGAATCGGTTTGTTTAAAAAATATAATATCGTCTACTAAGCGAATGTCGAGCAGAACTGAGATGACCTGAAATTATTTTGAGTCACGGATCGCGCTAATATGCTGTGATTGGTTCACAGCTCGCCACGAGACCAAATTTCTGCTATGCTCTTGTTTTTCAGCGAGCGTATGAACGCACAATAGTGTAACTCAGTGGCGTATTCTCTGGGTATGCTAGTCCTGCGCCGCATACCCATAACGATGTGGACTAGTTGTTTGTTTAATTCAATACTGTCTGTGTTATATGTGTAAATACTAATGTTTAAATTGTTAGTTAATATACATGTAATGAATTATTAATTTTAAAACTAATATTGGTTCATATTCCGAGAATACTGTGTTTTAAGAAATTCTTATTCCAAAATGTTCTACTTAGTACAATAGAAAACCCAGGACTTGCTACTTGAAAAACGCAAGGCAAGTTAGGGAGGCTCTAATGACCTTGCCCCATGTCTAGGGGGTTGTAACATATTCCTTTCCACTCGCCCATAAGTAATTGGCCAATGAGCTCGACATTTTACAACCCAGGTCATGCTGTTCATTTGAAGCAAGCTAAGAATTGCGCCAACTATTGAAAAAAGATTCAAGATCACAATGTTTATTTATTAAGCTAATTTAGTATAGTTTAAATAAGAATACATAAAATAAATCTATAATTAAATGTAAAATAATAGTTAGTATACGTAACAAGCTTTAAGTTATACAATAATTAAATACATTGTGCTATGTTTAGGTATTCTAGTCACGTGTATTATCACGTATTTGGCAAACACATTCAACCACTCTTTCAAATTTAGGCATTTCAGTACTGATAGAGTGGGGAAAAGGGAGGATATAGGAAGGCCGACGAGGCTACTTTAACGGTAATTCTTGTTTTTCTTTAGTAGAAAGGATCGTGGAGTTTTAATAGTTTTCTTTTAGTTTTTATTTACATTAACGATTTATTATTCATTGTGATTTTATAAAATTATACATCAAAGAATCCCAAAAGTCGAGAGTGTGATTTCACTATTTCAAGATGATTTAGAAGGAAAAGGTAAAATAAAATATATTTTCATATAATTTACTTAATCAGTGGCGCACCCAGCCATTTACTTTGGGGGGAGTCATTCAATCAAGGTTGTATAAAAAATTAAATTTTGATGGAGAGAGCGGGTTTGAGGTTGCACAGCCTCCTAAGCCCTGAAGGCCGAAAATATGTATGAATATTAAATGCTTTTAGTAATCATTTTGAGTAGTTTTATATTAATTAAGTAATTTAAATATTACAAATGGTATCAAAGCTATTATTTGTATGTTTTTTCAGGTGTTAATTTTGTGTGTAACGGTAAACATTTTGAATATTATGCTTAAGTCCGAAGCCTGGTCTTAAAATGTAGCATATACATTCGACACATCTTCAATGTTAGTTGTACTTCGGTGACCTGGTGGTCTAGGGGTAAGGTGTCAGACTTCTATGCTGGCGCCCGGGGTTCAATCCTCGGTTCCGGCACAGATTTATCTGATTACCAAACCCTTCCTTCACCTCTGACAAGACATCTTGTGAATGTGGGGAATGCCAGGCCTCCACCGTGGTTCGGATTCCACGTTAAACTGTAGGTCCTCCATTTCATCTCACAATCACCCTACCATTACACATTAGCGTAAGTGCGTATAACCTGAACGGGTAGTAAGACGCGGTGCTAATAATAATAATAATAATAGTTGTACTTAATATTATTTAAATTTCTATTAAATTATTTTTGGTGTTGGGGAAGGAGGGGGAAGGGGGTCAAATAACCTATTTGCCCCTCTCCCCCTTAGGTGCACCACTGCTTACAGCAAAAGATCTGTGTAGATATCTTAGCAATAAACCAATGACGTAGTGATAGAGTATTAATAGTCCGAGATAATCTCCCCTATGTTAGTCAGAGTTTACGACATAAATTCTCAAGTTGGGAGACTCGTTTGTTTCCAAGCAGCTTTGTGTGAGATAAGTTAGGCTTTATAAAATAGTTTTAATAGCAACGTGAGTTGGACAATTCGTATGATTCCCTTTCACCAAGATATGATGTAGATATCATTACAATTTGAGGACCGCCTATGTGATCTAGTGGTCATAGGTTCTGGCTACGGACCCAGAGGTCACGAGTTTGATTCCCGGTGCGTCCAGATTATCTGGGAAGCAGTGGGTCTGGAACGGGTTATATTCAGCCTAGAGTGTATAAATAAGGAGCTACTCGAATAAAGTAGTAGTGGCTCCGGTATAGAAAGCTAAGTTTAATGGCTGGAGTAATCATTGTGTTGACCACATGACAACCTCTATCCACAAAAGTTGGCACTAATTCGCCAAACAGTTTGGTAGCCACTCGGTAAGTAGAGCCTGAATGCGGGCTGACACCATGGTGTTACTTTTATCACATTTTGAGTGGATGGTAATCATCATTATGGATAAATAAAAGAAGAGAGAATATGGGTGTGAAAGAGGGGAAAGGAGGGGCTGATTTTTTTAAAGATAGCATATAGTTAAAGGGAAATAATAAATGTTCGAGAACCACTGTTCTATAGGCACACATCTTCAAATATATCCCTTGAAATAATCCCTTGACGTTCTTGGACAACGGTGGTTGAGGGTGCTCGGCCCCCAAATCTCCCCTGAAATGTTTTGTTCTCAGAATACGCCAATGGTGTAATTTTATTAAATGCAGATAGCCCAAATGAGTAGTAAGATGCAAAACAGGGGAAAAAAAATAGCTTTCTTTCTTACAAGTCAAAACAAGTTCTAGTTGACCTAGATTTTATAAAATATAAGTTTTGAAATATTTTAAACATTTACCAAATACCAAATTTAAACCTTTATTATCGATATTTAAGGCGGGAGTGTATGCAACGCGAGTTAAGGGCATTATTTTTACAGTTTTTATATCAAACTTTTTTTTGTCAAAAGAAAAATAATTCTTTATTAGAAAAAATAGTTCAAATTTCTTCACATGGTGATATTATAAACGGTTCTTAAATATCTGTCAAGGGTATCCTAAAATTAATGACAACTTTTTCTATTAATTTAAAGAGTTTTTCATCTAATGCGCTATGTTTATGATAAATATTTAAGAACAGTTGATATCACCATATAAAGAACATTAAACTTAAAGTTTCTACTGGAATGATGTTTTATTTTGGACAAAAAAAGTTTTGATAAAAAAATTACAAAGAGAGGGACCTTTTCTCGCGTACCATACACTTCTACCTTAAATTTAATTGAGGGAGGGGAAAGTCTGTTCATCGTAAGAATTATTTTCTGAAAGGCCTTTTTCCCTACCAAAAATCTATCATATAGTAGGATATTAGTAGGAAAAAATACCTTTCATAGAGTAATTCCTACCGTGAACGGAGTATAGGTATTCATTCCCCTCTTCTCTTAAAAAAAAGTTTGGCGATGCTACTTCGACAAATCTACTAGCACTCATGTTAATATGTTTTCTGCCAGGGAATTAATTAACTAATAATGAAACATATGATGAATAACACGGAAGACCAGGTTGCGTGTCGAGGGCCCGTACAGCTCGGGATCGTCATAACGAGCTTGTAGGTAGGATCGTTGCTAGAGGGGGACAAAGGGGATCACGTGCCGTGCCAGTCGCGCAAAGGATCCGCAAGCTCATAAACCACCCTCGCCGTTTGAGGTTACATGCCTGGCTCGAAATCAGCAATTTTGAGATTCAATTCCCTAAGGAATGCACTGAAGGTAATATCACTACCAACCACCTAACCTTAAAAAAAAGTTATCTTTCCATGGAAACGCTGCCAATTTCCTTCTGGTTTGGACTAAATATTATTATGGAGTTGCTCGCTTGGATTAAATGGAACGTGTCTTTGGAACTTAAGTGCACTTCGAAATTGCATTGAGGGTCAAGCAGTTCTCAATTAGCCCCGCCCCCCCAAACATTATGAAATATTGCCATTATTAAAAATTTATCAAACTGGGACATTTTGAAGAGTGCCTGCAATATTGACTATAGCAACACACGTTTTAAAAACTCTCTGTACTCATAATTTTGGATCCAGAACAAAAACAAGATCATTCCAACTCGGGGATTTGAAAAATCCCCCTTTTCTCTCTTCTGAAAATAAAGCCTATCACTGTGAACAAGGATTTTCATATCTTGTGATAAATATGGTCAAAATGATTTGGATTGCACTCGAAGAGCTCACCTACAAAATGAAGCAAAACCATGTTTATTTTTAAATTAAAAGCTCTGTCTTTTGGTCACTTAATTTTTTTCACGGCAACATGTTACGTAATTGTATAACTTAAGATTAAAAAGATAATGAAAATGATATAATTTAGCTAATAGCATTTATTTATTATTATTATTATTATTATGTGTTTGTATTACTGCAGGTAAATTCCTTTTTGTCAGTGAACTGGACCGCCAAAATATATGTAAACTGTTAAACCAAAGTGATTCCCTGTGTTCCTTGTTTATTTATGTAGAGTGAGAATACATCTTTAGGAAATAATTATTACTTAGAAAATGTAGGCCTGTTGATTTTATGGAGATAGGCAGAGGTGTAAGGCAGAGGGGTGGGTGGGTGAGGGGGGGGGGG